>BJCM01219024.1:0-10774 GCA_018326385.1 Flaveria bidentis | reverse complement strand
TATGTATATGTATATGTATATGTATATGTATATATATATATATATATATGTATATATATATATAATATTAATAAATAAACAAAAAAATAGGTTTGCAAAAATAAAAATTTAGGGGGAGAGTATATCAAATTAAATAAGAAAATGAAAAGAGAAATGTGAACTTGATTCGAGATGACTGAGAAATGATTGTATATCTTCTTGAAATGCTTGTTCTTGCATGACTTGTGTTTTAAAATGAGAAATTATAGTAAATGATATTGTTATTTGATTCTCATCTTATTTTTAATTGCAAATAAAAGAAAAACAAATAGAACTTTTAATAATATGCTTGGTAGACTCAGCCTAAAGAATAAAGTAGACAGTAACATAATTATTTAAATTAAAATATATGCTTAAGGATGTCTGGATTTACGCAATCATTTTGGCTCGTACGAAAACTGAGTCCCGACAAAAATTGGATTGAGAATTGATTTTTCACCCACCATGATACAAATCATATAAGCCATATCTTTTGAGCCATGTTTGGTGTATTTATGTGTCTTGTGTTTGTGCTAATCTCATCTGCCGTACGGAAATACTAAGTTGGAGTGATGATCTCCTTTGTTGTACGATAGTACTATCCCAAAGCTATCATCGGCACACGATTAAATGGTCATCTCCTTTGTTATACGTGAGTATAGTCCTGGAGCTCTCACCATTTTGGTCTAAGTATTGTCAAATCATCTAAATGATAAATTCATCACAAGAATGCAATCATTTGTTGATAATCACATGCAAACTAATGCACAAGCCTTGTTCCATAAAGATCATAACAAAATTCAAGAAATCCTGAGGTTGGGTGAGTATTTTTTCCAAATGATTGTGGGGTCCTAGCATTCTAAAGTATTTAATTGAACCTTAACGAATCATCTGCTGCTTGTTGAAAAAGATAGGGCATGGGTTTAAATGGACAAACATATCAGCAATCATTGTTGATTTGTTTGAGAATTTCAAAATCATTCAAAGACTATAGTTAGATTCAGTTATTAGTGTGATCTCATTGCTTGTCGATGTTTAAATTCATCTTTGTACTAAAGTATATCTTGAGGATGCAATTTCATGATCGATTCAGTTCCCGGTAATTAAAAAATATAATCACAATATTAAAAAATAATAATAATAATAAATAAAAATTTTATAATAATAAATTTTGATTTCAAAGTTTCTTTTAGGTTTTCCATATTATGTTGTTACAATGTTATCATTTTTTATGCATTTCACAGAATTTGCGCACAAATGAACACGGGTTCGCTTGTTTGTCACACACAGATAAACACTGGTTTATTTTGTTAAAATGAAATGATTTAATTAGAAATATCGAGATTGTGTTTGTGAATGTGTTTCAAATTTATGTTGTAAGTGATGGTCGATAATCAGTTGAGTAATGTACCTGATCTTCTCAAGTTTGCAAAAGATACCGAGCTAGGAATCCTTCTCCTACATCTTCTGAAACACTCAAGATTAGAGATTTGAGAAATTTATTCCAATATATTCACAAAGGATGCACTCAAAAAGGGGGAGCATATAAATAGAGGGAGCTTATGAGATGAATAATATTTCTCATAAGATTCAGAAAGCTTCAATTTGAAGATCGTTCTATGATTGACTTCTCGGTGCTGATTTTATTTGAAGACGTTGATAATTATAGACTAAGGGGGAGTATTGTTGGAGCTGTACAAAATAGTCTATATTATCAACACAGTCTAAGTCAACAAAATTCAACGTCTCGAACAAAGTCAACACGAAAGTCAAAACTGACACATTCGAGACGAAGAACCGTGACGAGACGTTGAAGATTTAGATGACTAGGAGTTTTATTGTAATAAATATATTTTGTGTCAACAAAATGTATTTAAATATGTTTTAGTCAATTTTATGTTTTATATACAATTTCTATTAATTAGCCGAAGTCTAATGGGTTAAGTGCAATTAGTAAATATTATATTTACTATAAATAGGTTAATTGTAATTAGCGTTGACTAATGGTTGTATGACCAATTGATTAGGTTTTTCACTTTGTAAAAATCTTATGCAATCAATAGAAATCAAATTGGGATTTTATCGTGTTCATCATTATTTTGATCTATAATCTTTATGATTTGATTCAAGTGTGTTCAACCTGGGTTAACAGTTTTCCTTGGAATTGGTGGTTGGTGGGCTGAGCTACCTAGTGTTGTCTATGCTTGTAGGCGTATAGGGTTCTTTTTTTCCATTGGGTTATCCTGGCTAGCCGAGATTTAATTAGTTGGTTGTTAAAAAAGTTAATAATAATCAAATGTCTTGATTTATGTGCTTAACTATGTCATCAATCATAGTATTTAGAATTGATTTGTACATTGAACTTAATTATATGTGTCAAATTTAAAATCTCTTTGTAAAGGAACCTAACTTACTATCAACAAGCATAATTTCCTGCAAATTACCAACATCATGTTTAATTTAACACCAATAATCATAAATGCCTTTGACGTATGTAATCAGACCTAATCATCATAACCGAACATATTTGGCCTTGTTTAATACTTATTGTTGATATTTAAGCATAAAATAAATTATTTGCCATTAATAAGCATCATTCTCGTAAATTACCATTGAATTGTATAATTTAACACTAATTATCATAATTCGATCATAGCTAACCTTTAATATATCTAATCGACTCTTATAATCATCACCAAACATATTTGATCTTTTTGACACTAATTGATGATAACTAAGCATAAATAAACATAATTTACCATTAACAAGCATAATTTCTTGTAAATTACTAAAATCGTGTTTAATTTAAAACCAATTATCATAATTGGATCATAGCTAACATTTGACGTATGTAATGGACCCTAATATCATAACCAAACATATTTGACCTTTTTTAAGACTTATTGATGATAATTAATTGTAAACAAAACTCATTGTTAATAAGCATAATTTCCTGTAAATTACCATCGAACTGTATAATTTAACACTAAGCATCGTAATTTGATCATAGCTAACCCTTAATATATTTATTCAACCCAATCATCATACCCAAACATATTTGACCTTTTTTTACAGTCATTGATGATAACTAAGCATAAACGAACTTAACTTACCATTAATAAGGATAATTTCCCTTAAATGATCAACATCGTGTTTAATTTAACACCAATAATCATAATTGTATCATAGCTAACGTTTGACATATGTAATTGACCGTAATCATCATAACCAAACATATTTGACCTTGTTTAACACTCATTGATGGAAAGTAAGCATAAAAAATTACCATTAATAAGCATCATATCTCGTATATTAACATCGAATTATATAATTTCGCACTAACCCCAGCTAACCTTTAGCGTATGTAATCAACTATAATCATCATAACCAAACATATTTGATCTTGTTTGAGAGGCGCTGATGATAACTAAGTATAAACAAACTTAATTTATCTTTAACAAGCATATATTTTGTAAATTACCATTAATATGTATAATATAATAATGAAATTCATAATTTGATCATAGCTAAACTTTGACATATTCAATCGATTCTAACTATTATAAATGAACATATTTGACCATGATTGACACTAATTGATTAAAGTTATAATTATACTTACAATTACAGTAACATGTACATAAATTAATACTACTACTACTACTAACAACAACAACAACAACAATAATAATAATAATAAAATATTATTATTGTTATTATTATTATTATTTAACATTATTACTTTTTATTAATATCATAATTGAAAGGAAATCATATGACCATACAGCAACAACCATATAGTTTTCATAATAGCGGGATTATTTCCTTCCTACTTATTTCGGGAAAAAAAAAAGAAAAAACATATTTTTACCTATGGCGACGATAAGTTATTTCTATAGCTTTGTCGCCACAGAATTTTCATAATGGCGAAACTATTTCCCTCGTAGTTATTTCAAACAAAAGAAAGAAAAAGTAAACTTCGATTTTGCTTCCTGTGGTTTTGTCCAAATAACACTTTTTATCCAAAGGTTTCAAAATCTTAGTTTTACTCCTTGTGCTTTCTAATTTGTGTCGGTTAACACCAACCCAGTAACAGTGTTACTTTTTATTTGTTAAATAGAGAATTTTTACACATAAAGAATAATTATGTAATATGTTTAAATTATGAGTAAATTACACTTTTAGTCCCTGTGGTTTGGTGGTTATAATATTTTTCATCCAATAGTTTAAAAACGCCCGGTTTAACCACTATGGTTTAAAATATGTATCAATCATGTCCAAGGCACTAACTACCATCCATATTCTTTGTTAAATTTGTGTAAAATGACTAATATATCCTTGGATCTAAATGGTTAGTAATTACAAATAATATAAAACTAATATATTAATTAACTAAAAAATTCTTAAATCTACATTAATAAAGCTATTCAGATGGTCGGACAACACCACCAAACATTTCACCCCATTGTCGACCACCCTCCCACCGGTCACCACAATGTCATCGGTGACCCTATCACCATAGCATAACACTCTCCGCGAGTACATCGGCCATGGCACCGGTCACCTCACAACCACCAACCCCACATACTAGCATCTCATCCACCCATCTTCATCTTGTGATCCCTTCTCTCTGTGTGAACCTTTATCGCCACCATTACCGCCCCTCCTTCAACCATACCATCACACTCTCCGGCGAGTACATCGGCTGTGGCGCCGATCACGTCACAGCCACCACCCCCGCACACTAGTATCTCACCCACCCATCTTCATTTTGTGTTCCCGTTCTCTCTCTCTGTGGACCGTCATCGCCACCATTACCGCCCCTCCATCAAACCCCGACGCCACCTAACCTTCAACCTCTACCACCACCGCCTAATAATCAGCGCCCCGTCCAACAACCTTGTTCATCCGCCAATTTTAAAGGAAATAAAAGCGTATAGAGGAAAAGGGGTAGGGTACACCTTAATTTTTGCTTGATTTGAGGTAACAAATCTGACCATAAAGAAATCTTGAAGATGAAGACGAAGGTGGTGGCTATGGTGATTTAACAGTTGAAGATAACAGTAGTGGTGGCTATGGTGACTTGACCATCATAGATGATGATGGTGGTGGTGGCTAGGGTTAGTTTGGGGTGATAAGAGTTGCTAGAGAAAATTGATATAGGGTGTAAAGAGAAAGAAGTGTAGAGAAAGATAAAAATAAAAAGGTTTTTTATATTAACTATGTGGGTCCCATGTGATTTTTTATATTTATATTATAATAAATATTTAAGTCTAAGGGTATTTTGGTCTTTTAGACAAAAGTTAACGGTTGATACGGATGGACTTAACGGTTTGGATCTAATTGTGACATATTTTAAACCATAGTGGTTAAACCGGGTGTTTTTAAACTATTGAATCAAAAGCGTTATAACACCAAACCACAGGGACTAAAAGCGTAATTTACTCTTAAATTAGTAAAGGGATTGCTTTGTAATTTGGTTAAATTCCACAAGTTACCCATCTGTTTTTAACCCAACCGATTTTTGTCACCACCAAAACTCGACCATCGTGACGCCATCCCACCATACAAACCAGTCGATGCTAGCACCCTTCGACTCAGATCTTCACAGACTTATTGCGATGATGATTGATTGGTGTTCCCTCGATGATTGAAGCTCCAATTACCAGCAATTAAGCCTTTGACCGAGACGATTTAGGATGTGCCGGTGATTGAAACAGATCTGATTGAGGGTGTGCGAAAGTGAGGGGTTTTGTGGGGCTTTCACGGTGGCGGTGGATTTTGGCGGCGGTCGTAGGCGGTGGCTGGTTGTGACGGTTGTAGGAGGTGGAGAAAAGGAGTTGCTCTTATAAATTTATATATCAGTTTAGAATTCAGATCTTGTTCCGGTATGATAAAAATATGGAACTTGACGATGATTTTCAGTGGTGGTTGTCGTCAGCGGTGGCTAGTGGCGGAGGTTGTAGGCGGTGGCAGTGGAGAAGGGTGGGGAGGGTTGAGGTGGAGGATAAGAATGAAGATGAAGTTTATTTAATCACACAATAATTTAAGTATATTACACAGTCTAAAATACTCTCAAATAATTTAACTTAACTAAATTAAACAAGTAGTCGTATTTAAAAAGTCTAAAATACCCTTAAAATAACAAAAAAACTAACAACATTAGTGGATTGAAGTTAATTAAAACAAATTAGAAATCACAGAAAATAAAATCAAGATTTTGAAACCTTTGGATGAAAATGCGTTATTTGGACCAAACCACAGGCAACGAAAATGAAGTTTACTCGAAAAGAACAAAATATTTATCTATGGCAACGACATGTCGTCGCTTTAGGTCCACACATAATTTTAAATTTCTAGCATTATTTTAAATAAATAAAAATATAAAAATAGACCTATAGTAACTACTTTTCTACACCTATGATGAGGAATTTTTTTGTCATTATAGGTTTCCCTAAGATAAAAACTTTCTATAGCCATAAAGCTAGAATAGCCAAAAATCAAAAATAACCCTTTGGTGACGACATGTTGTCGCCTTACGGTGACGTATATTGCAAACATTATGTCTTAGCTATAGACCTAGTCCCCATAACATCTTTTTCTTGTAGTGATGGTGTCATAAATTCACAAGAGCCTAAGTAATCATTGTTGTTTACTAGTTTTTAAGGAACTATTTCGTTAGGATTGAGGAATTATTGTGATTCTTCCTAAATACCATGGATTCTCCTGTGAGACTTCAGAATCACAATGAGTTACTATCATATTCAATCTATAAGGAACCATAACCTTAGTAGTTGCCTCATCGATTTGCATACCCCCTTCCGGCAACATGCTCTCGTATGGTGATAACTATCGAAACAACCCCTATCACCTGCTACACTTCTTTCCTTCTTCAATTTAAGCTTGTTGTTTCAGGCCAAATTAAACACATACACAAACTCTCACGTATGTATTTGAAAGAAAATTGCAGAAGACAAAAACTTGTAAAACAAGCTCACTCCTTCATTCATATTAAATGAGCTATATATAGCCTTACAAAAGAGAACGTGGGAACATGATAATAGCAACAAAATACTATATAAAACTACCTACTTAGTCATATTTCCACTAAACAACCGGTAGACTAACTCTTCTACCCAACGTGTACTAAGACTTCTTCATCAACTTAGCCCAAATCATCCTAAGAACATGGTCAAAATAAACTATCATTTGACTATAACTTTAATTCTAATTAACCAGAAAACAAACATTTAATTAGTTAGTTTTTTAAATAAAGCTTACGGTGAGGACGACAGACTTACTTTCTTCCAAAGTGGTTTTTTGCTGACACGCGGTGATTGTAATGGTGTTCTCACCTGCTAGCATGAATAGTGAGCTTAGGGGATAGAATGGAGACATGGATAAGCATCGTATAACCCACTGTCATAGCTTCAACAGTGTTTGAGTCCGCATCTACAGTGGTAGCAACCTCGTGTTGCTCTAGTGTGGCTTATCAAGTCGAGCTAAGGGTGGTTTTAGGTGTCTAGGTGTTGTGTAGTTGCACCTACACTCGAATCTAAGTTTCGCGAGGTTCCTCTGAGCATTCGAGATATAAATTATGTAGATAAATATAGTGATGGTATCTTGGCAGTATATGTGGTTGTGATATGATGAATTTGATGTTGGGGGGCGATGATGATCTTGTACGATAAAGAAGAAGGTTCTTGGTGACAATTACGGTGGTTTTTGGTTACACAATGATGTTAATAATATTACAGTTAGATGGTGGTGACGATGTTATGGTTCAATGGTGAATGCAAAGGTACTTTGATCAATCTCCATAATGGGTAAATGTTTGATGTTACATGATTACGAGCGTAAGGATGATGATAGTGATGATGAGATTATGTTAATAATGGTGATCATGATGATAATTTAGTGTTAATAATGGGGTGGTGATCCTATGGTGATGGTAGTAACCAAGGTGTTGACAAACGTCTTGATTATCTCTCGTTGTTGTTGAGTTGGAATGAAAAAGAATGGTGTTATGGTAATGGCAAGGTGGTTCCTTCGTAATGACAAAATAAATACGATATAATTTTTAGTGAAATCGTGATAATGATTATTTACATGATGAGAGGATCGTCACTTGATGATTGTTAGGATAAGTCTTCATGTTCAAAAAGATGATATAATACTTTTTGATGAAGATGTCATGGTTATTCCTTTTGATGGTATTTCCATGAGTTGTGGATAATTAGCTTTAAAATAATTAGGGGTGTGGTTTTATGGTATAACGAGGTTGGACAGGTTTATAATGACGGTTACAGGGTGATTTTAATGGCTTTAGAATGTATATGATACTACTTCAAATTTCCATTGGATAAATGATTAAAGGCAATCAACAACCATCGGATGTCCAGCCTCACGATCGAACTTATAATCGGGACCGACAAACTTTATTTTGTCTTACTTTTATGGCTGATATATTTAAATATTTTGTCTTACTTTTATGGCTGATATGCATAGTTATACAATGTGTTTTTACTAAAATCATGATTTTACACGTACATGTGACATTTATATGTTTAGTTACAAGGTTCCAACCTGATTGATGAAATTGCATGCATGCTGACTTACTATGAGGTCTAGATCTAATATAAGAAGTGTGATTTAATCATGAATGGAGTAGAAATGTTAAGTACGAAATTGTACAACAAGTTTTGAACATCTACATCGAGTAGTGTTACCCATATTAGAATCACTACAAGAAATGTCTCCATTAGCGGCGACTGTCGTCGCTATTGATCAACGATCCGTCTGGGGTTTCTAAACTTAGATCTGGTCGGTGAACGTGCGGCAGGTCTGACGGTTGATGTTTAATTGTACAATCGCTTTTGGGAGAACGCCGCGGACATATTTGAGGGATTGGGCAAAAATCGTCTTCATCTGCAGGGTCGAGTTCGTTTGTCCATGAGCAGTAATAAATACCTCAAACATATAAGTTGAACGGATCAAAATGGGTTAAAATGGGTAAATATAACTTTAATTGCTTAAACTTGAGGGTGTTAAGTGTATCATTATTGGTTTGTCTTAAATTGGTCAAAATGGGTAAATTTAAGTTGAATTATGTACATTTTGGTTGAAATGGGTCAAAATGATACAAACACACTTTATATAGTTAAAACCACGTTAATTTGACTTAAAACGGGTCAAAATGAGTAAAAATAAACTTTAATTGCTTAAACTTGAAGGTGTTAAGGGTATCATTGTTGGTTTGCCTTAAACGGGTCAAAATAGGTATATTTAAGTTGAATTATGTACATTTTGGTTAAAATGAGTCAAAATGATACAAACATACTTTATATAATTAAAACCACGTTAATTTGACTTAAAACGGGTCAAAATAGGTAAAAATAAACTTTAATTGCTTAAACTTGAAGGTGTTAAGTGTATCATTGTTGGTTTGCCTTAAACGGGTCAAAATGGGTAAATTTAATTTGAATTATGTACATTTTGGTTGAAATAGGTCAAAATGATACAAACACACTTAATATAGTTAAAACCGCGTTAATTTGACTTAAAATGGGTCAAAATGGTAAAAATAAACTTTGTCAAAATACAACAACTTATAATTTACACTTTTCAAAATACAACTTATAATGTATGTTTTGTTTTATAGGCTCAAATCGCAAGTCTGTTTCAAAATGCGAACTTTATGTCTCAAATGACTTAACTTATTGTATCTCAAAAAAGCTACACAACATGCTGATGAAGATGATTCGGACGAGGAAGATGAATAGGATAGCGGTTTAAGTAGTTTAAGTTTGTGTTAACGGCAGTTAATGTTGAAGTTAAACAATGTATTAGCGTACTTAATTAGCTAACAATCGTAGTTGACTTCTTAATATTATTTGTATGTGTATGTTATTTGTTTTATTGGAAAATCTGGGTTTATTTTTATATACAGGTTTATTCGGTTATTAAAAATAGAAATTAAAAAAAACAAAAAATTGAATGTCGCCGCTAATAGTCCTTTTCCCGGAATTCTTAACAAACACAATTAGCGGCGACTTGTCGCCGCTAATAATATTAATATTGGCGAATTATTAGAGGCGGTCCATTAGCGGCGACATTTCGCCACTATTACTAATAGCGGCGACAAACCCCACTAATAGTGGCGACATCTGTCGCCGCTATTAGTCTTCCTTCTTGTAGTAATTGCGTTGATTAATATTCTAGCTTAACTCGTCCACGTTAACCATATAACTCAGCTTCATTGATCACTAGTCCAACTGCATTGCATTCTATTACTTGCATTAACCCTTGAACCATCCACATCACTTATAATTAAGCGAATTCCAACATTTTTCATCCACATTAGAGGATATGCACCCCCATCAATTTGATCATCCACATTGATTCTTACCCTTATTGACCGCTACTCGCATCAATTGTTACCCCAATTGACTGTTACCTGAACCATTATTCGCATTGAACTATCCATCCGCATTGGACCTAATCACCCGCATCACTTATACTTAACCAAATTGTTTATTCATTAGATCTAAGTTATCCGCATTAGCTATAGTTGTGTGCATTCAGTCTAGTTATCCATATCAGATTACTATTATTTACATTAAGGTATACTTAGGATATCTTTATTATTGATTTTTGTCTAACTATTGACTACTAATTAAGGTTGACTGTTTTTGCCATATGAATTCTTATATGCATTACTTTATTGAAAAAGAATACTTGATACTTCATGGTGTGT
>BJCM01219016.1:0-30589 GCA_018326385.1 Flaveria bidentis | reverse complement strand
CTCTTGTGCCTAGAAGGAAAATAATCCAGTGGAGGTTCGATGAACCTTCTCACAACTTTGTTGTGGAAAGGGAGAATGGCGAAGTCAACAGACTTAATGCAACCTCTCTGTTACACTCCAGCAGGTTTGATATTGCTGAGTTAGCAGAGAAGCCATTCTCCAATCCCTCCAACTCTGAAACTGCTGCACTCATCAGAAATCATCTCAGCAGTCTTGATCTAGCTGAGCTAACTGCAAAAGCCAAGATTGAAGAAGAGTTGATGTTGAGAAGAAAGGAAGGCAAGGAAAGATCTCCCACCAAAGGCGCTGCCTTTCTACAGATGGTGGAAGGTCCAGAATTGGAACCTATAATTCGATGGGAATATGATTACAGTTCTTATCAACTAACTCTTTTCAGAGGGCAACAACAGAGGGTACATGTTATCCAAGGTGACAGACTGGACTTCCTGTCTACCAAGGATCTGTACAAAGTTCTCAGCACCACATCAGGGAAGATCAAGGAGATAGAAAAATATTTACTCTCCTTAGTGCTGAAAGTTTTGAGAAGTCGAGACCAGTGAAGTTTTGGTAGCATCAGCCTAGGGGAGTTTGTTTGATTAAGAAGAAGGCTAATGCAACTAAAACTAAGTCACTTAGATAATTTTGGTGCTGCATACAAAGGCTTCCGAAGCTTAGCATGGAACTTCAGAAGGTTGTAGAGTTCTTCCGAAGACAAAGTGAAAGATCAACTTTCGAAGACAGAACTATACTTCCTAAGACAAGTGCATACTTTCGAAGTTCAAGTCTTAGAAGAATAACCTGAAGACCACTTCTGTAGTATGCTGAAAAGAAGAAGTCTCCAAGCCTTGGAAGAAGCAGCCTTTTCCGAAGTGTAAGTGGCTTCGGAAGTACTTACTCTTCCGAAGCCATTTAACCTTTGGAAGACACTGCTATGAACCAATGGACACAAGTATGGTCTCTAACAATCTGCTGCAGACTTTTGATACATCATGGCTTCTTCCTAAAGAGCCATGTAGTTGACCATACTTTATTCCACTATTCACCTTTTATTGATAGTACATGTTACCAACTTTAGTTGGTGACTAAAGGTAAGTTAGGGACATGTCCTGACTACCATATCTCAGATAAGACTTTATCCGAGATACCTTAAACTATAGTCTTGTAGTATAGGCTTTAGCTAAAGGATCCCAGCTGGTATCAAAGTATATCCAACTATAGGTAGTATTATATATAGGTTCTCTTTGTAACTCATTCCACACTGCTTGTAAGAGTCTTGTATTATTGAGTTGAGAAGCAATATATAAAAGTACCTTGAAAATTACTTCATGTGTTCTATATTACTTTCTATATTGTGATCAACTCTTAGGGATTCTTTCTATACCCGAGTGTTGTTCTAGGTGAGTTTGAGAGAAAACATTGTGTTAAGTGACCAATATCGATCCTTGACTATCTCAAGTTCAAGTTGTTTTAAGTACTCAAACTCAACATAGTCATAGGATAAGGGAAGAAGTGCTTCTGCCTGATAGAGGCCTGTAGCACTCAGGTAGCTGATCATCCTGATCCTATCTTCTTCTTTGTCTACCTGAGGTTCTTGTTGAACCACGCCCTCTTGTGCAGGACTTTCTTGAACTGGGAAAAGGGTAGGCATATGCTTGTACAGTCTTTTCTTTCTTCTTTCTTCTTTGACTTGTACTAGAAGCTCTGCATCTTCTGCTTCCTTCTTCTCCCTTGACCTTTCCAGGTCAACCAATTCATTTAACTCTTCTAAAAAGAGAAATGATACTGTCTATGTCATAGTTCCTTGTCTGCAAATAATTTATCCTGACTACCCTCAACTCATTATTTTGAGTATCTGGTCTGGGGGCAGCCCTGATAGCAGACTCCATGAGTCTTGAAGATCCAGCAGAGGAACTTTCTCCCCCCAGCCTCCTTTTCCTCTCTCTCTCTCCTCCTCCTCAAGCTCCTCATATGTCATCTTCCTTTTCCCTTAATCACTCACAGACCTCTGTGACTCAGGGTGGAGAGAGCTTTGGCCTTCATTGCTTGATGTAGCTTCTAAGCTCTTGCCAGAGAGAGGTTGAGAATCACCTTCACCAGCAGGTGTCTCAAAAAGGGCACTGATCATAGCAGTAGTTCTTGGTGATAAGACTGGGCTCTCAGGTTCTGTTACTGGGCCTTCAGTCAAGGTTTCCCCTATGAAGCTAATCTTAGGGTTTGCCTCAACATCCAGTTGACCGATGACATTACCTGAATCCCACAGTCTCCTTCTAGGGCTGAACTCTGCAGTGATCCTGTCTTGGATTCTTTGAGCCAACTTGTCAGCTTGTCTTCATTTGCTTAGATTGACAAGTGGCATGCTGACTAGATCCAGACTGTCATAATAGTTCAAGGTCTGAAAATTGAAGATCTCTTGTTGCCCTTGAACTTTCATGATGATTAGGTCTCTCGTGTTGTTGTCATACCTCCATCCAATGATATGATTGGAATTTGATAGAGATGACATTGCCCTTGGTATTCCTTCCTCAAACAGACTCTGTAACAATGTAGGTTAATAAGCTTGAAGATCCAAAAAAATCCGCAAGTTTGTTGGGGATCGGCGTATGATATGTTGGCATGGGCATATCATAGGCCCAAGGCAGTGTTCATACATCCAATATTCTTTTATTTCTTCCAAATACGCTACCAATACGTCACCCAACATATTATATCCCCAAATCCAGCGTATTATATGCTGGTACACCTAAATTTGTGCCTTTTCTTGTAACTATTGATGTTTACATCTTCAGTCCTTGTAGTTACATGTTTTGGTTCTTTTCATTCAACATAAGCCTCCTTTAGCTCCAAGCACCTATAATTCAAAACACAAACAACTTGAACTCGTTTGACCATAATCATGATGTAAAATCAAGTGTTTATATCAATTAAACATCAAATTATTGACACGTGATCACACCTATTACCATACCCTACCCAAGACCACCACTTATAAGGTTGCCACCTCCAGTTGTCATAGCCACCCTTGGTGGTAGTGCTTGTTTATAGCAAAATTTGGTTTAACACATACTTTGCTGGACCCTTTTGCGGGAATTTATTTAAAGCCACTTAACTCCGCTACGACCACAAGTATAGATGAACCACCATCATAATTAAATCAAGTAGATAAGATCTTCAACATGGAGTATACCACTCGCCGAAACAATTGTCGCGTGCGGCGACCGACCGACTATTGTCACACCCTCAAATCCCACCCATGAGCCATGTGATAGATGAGGATCTCAGTCATTGGTCATCTGGACTAACCATTATATGAGCTGAAAATACTATGTTTGCTTATTTAATCATTATAAAAATATTGTTTCAAAGTTAAAGTTACGAAAGGGTAAATAAAAGCATAACCAAATGTAACAAATGAGATAAATATAGCACCCAAAATGATGTAAGTAATACAAAGTAAAATAGGCTTAAATGTTTGATGAAAGTGATGTGACTTTAGTGTAATGCAATCCTAATCCTTAATTATGCTCACGACCTTTAAAAACATGCTTAAAGTGTCAACACAATGGTTGGTGCATTCAAAAGAAAAAGAAAATAAAGTGTTAGGTCAATATTACACCCGCTCGACCTGCAGCTAAGTTATTGAAGATCAAGTATAGGTTGGACTCATCTTAGATTAGATTATGTTTATATTTAATTACAATAGGATTAATGTTAGTTTCCTTTTGTATTTTTTATAGTTTGTTTAGTTTTGCTGCCTAGAGAAACTATGAGCGAAAGAATAGTTTAGCTCATAGTCAACTGCTAGTTTCACCCAACGAAACTGTTAGTCTTAGCCAGGTGAGACTATGCTTTTGGAAGGATAGTTTCACTGACAGCAAAACTATCTTTACTATATATATTTTTGATCTTGTTCATTGTTGGGCATCCTTGCAAAACCCTAATCCTTTCATCATTGTTTCAAGTGTCCATTGTATGTTGGCTTTTCACAAAAATATATTGAGCTTTGTTTGATTGTTTGTATTGGATCATGATTGATAAAATTTGAATACATTTTGGGTTTCTTCTTCATCATTCACTTGTTTGTTGTTTGATCTTATTGTTGATATTGAACGATTCAACCTCTCAAGTGTACTGTAATACGATCATTTAGACTAGCCAAATGGTATCAAAGCCTTTGTGCTCTTTATTGTTTAGGGTTGTTTTGGTTTTTTGAGTTCAATATCAATATTTCATCAATTCTGGATCAAATTTTTGTGCATTTGATATGAAATTTGATTGAATATGCTTACTCTTTGGTTGAGAAAGCTTCGGTAATCATCAGATCTTAAGTTCATTGAGATTTGAGTGATTTCAGATTGATTTCATGCTCAAATAGTTTTTCACATTCATCAAGCGAAATTATAGTTCTTCCTGCGAAACTACAGTTTTCATCCTGCGAAACTATAAATGTTTTGCCCTTTGTGGTTGTTTTGTGTTGGAGCATATAAAGTTATATATAGTGTGTCCGTAGCTTGTCGAATAGTCTAGGCATAATGTATTACACCTGATATGTTGTAAACACTTGAAACTGAGTCATTCGCAAGAGCATATGCGAATGAGACTCAGTCATACGACTGAGCCATGCTAATGGTCCAGCCGTGCGACTGAGAGGTGCGATTGGTTGAGTCGTACGATTGAACCATACACATGGTTCAATCGCATGAACGGGCCCAGCCGCATCAAATATGGGCCGATGCCTATATATACCAGTTTCAATTGTGTAGAAAGGAACGATCTTGGAATAGGGTTCCGAGAGGGAGTCTGCCCGGGGCCTAGGGCCGTCGGATGAGAGAGGAGATCATGCTCGATCTTCCCCTTGCCAAGAGTCTTGATTCTTATGTTGTAACGAGCTTGTAATCGTTAGGTTTTATCAATGAAATCATTCGATTATAGTTCGTACTATTGTTTGTCTCTTGGTTTGTGCTATTTATCCTTCCGTCAAGATTATGCTCGGATGTTTATCGATCCAAAACCGACTTCACATTTTGTGATTCCCTACCAAAGTATACTCTTTGAACAAAAGTTCAACAGTGGTTATGTTCCACTACCAAGTGAAATTACTATCCAAATTACATCTAAACAGAAGTTCAAGCTTGTTTGTGCAAAACTGTAGGCGAAACTAAGCATACTCAAGCTATGAGCTAGCTAAACTACTGCCGAAATTACCAGCGAAACTAGTGTTCACTCTGTGAAACTAGCTCACTCCAGCGAACTGCTTTTCTTCTTTGAAACTATCATGTCAAAGATGACTACTCTCACTCTTGCTGATGTAGAAAGTGTGGCACCCAACAGACCCCAAGACTCATCAACGGAGATAATTTTAAAGACTGGAAGAGATGTCTTAAAGCATTTTTCTTCTACACTAATCATAATCAATGGGAATCAATCATCTCTAGTCCATACATACCCACCCTTACTGTTGGTGATGTAGTTTCTCAAAACAAGAAGCCAGCTACGTTCAACAAAATAGATCTAAAGTTGATTGACAGATATCAGAAAGCTTTCGGAGCATTAACTCTATGTCTTGCACTAGACATCTACAATCGTTTTGCTGAATACAAGAATGCTAAGTCTCTTTATGATGCTTTCTATGACTTTTATGATGGAAATGATAAGTTGGTAAAAGACAAGGGTATTCAAGTTGTAAAGGAGTTTAACTCTTTTTGTGGGATGCAAGAAAGAGGTTTCACTGATTACAAGCTTATGGACATCATTAATAAGCTTAAATCATTTGAGTTAGACGTAAAGAGAAGAGAGTTTAATCAGACCATGATGCCATCATTTGGCTTTACTCAGAATGTTTCATTGCTTACTTCCGTTGCAAGCTCTCCAATGCATGCATCAAAATAAGGTGGAGTGAATACTTGTGATCATTCTGGTGGTAGTGTTAATTCAAGTAGAGATCAAGCTAACTCAAAAGAAAGTGTTAGAACGTCAATTTCATCTGAAATGATGGCTCTGTTTGTGTAGAGTTTTGAGGCTTTAGTGGCAGGAAAATTGAAAACGAAGAAATGACCATGGAGGATATGTATCAGGTGGATCCTGATGATCTGGATGAGACTAATATTCAATGGCAAATGGCAATGTTGACTCTATGAGCTTGAAGCTTTATGGAGCGCACTAGAGGAAAGACTTTTGGAGGTCAAAGCTCTAAATCCAAATTAGGATTTGATAAATCCAAACGGATGTACTTTAGTTGCAAGTCGTTAGGGCACTTCAAACGAGAATCTACATTGCCGATTGTTACTGATCCAAGCAATTCAAGAGTCCTGAGATTAGCTTCAAACAGAGATAAGGAAGAAATGAAATAGAAGAAAGAGACAGCCTTGATTTCCAATTTTGACTAGAGTACTAAAGTAGAAAAGACGAGAGAAGAAATAAATCAAACGTTGGTTGTTAAGATTGTTGAAGAGAAGGATAAGGTGAACTGTGAGGAAGAATTTGATCCATTTTAAGAGTTTAGAGGTGAAGCTAAAGAAGCTAAGGATTGTGAGAAGTGTGTAAAGAAGGTTAAAGATGACAAACTAAAGGTTGAGGTTATGATAGAGGGGGAAGATAAGAAGGTGTTAAGAGCAGTAAGCCAGCCCACAGAGCAAACCAATGAGAAAGATGATGTTGCAACCACTATCAAGGAAAACAAGTTGAGTACTCCAGTGTATCAATGTGAGAAAGCTTTGGCAGCAAAAAGGTGGTGATGGGACTTCCAAATGATGTAATTCAGGATATGTGTTCTTCAGCCTGTAAAATAAGGTTATTTGGTATGTATAAAGCAAATTGTCTGTTAGTCGATATTGAAAAGGACTTAAAACGAATTAATGAAAAGCTTAAAATAAATTAGTCAAAATATATTGTTAAATTAAATGAAGCTTTAAAAGAAAATGCCATTAAAAATAATTGTTTTGGAAAGAAATGTTTAAATTAACACTTTGACCGAAAGGGTTGCACTTGCTAAGTTTGAAACAAGTAAACTTCAGTCAAAGCTTTACAAATGGACAATATCTAGGATGAAACATGAAGATTTGTGCAACTCACAAAGGGGGGCTAGGATTAAAACAGGTTTGGGTTATGAAGCTGCTAAGGCTTATCCTCCTCCTATTACTTACTGTTATTCACCTATGTCTGTTCCACATCCTTCTAATGATTTGATTCAAATAGATTCTAATAGTTTGTCTGCAGGTTTAGAAGGTGTGAAGACTAAGCATGTCTATGAGAAGTATGGTTATGGACCAACTAGAGAGCTTGGATGTAATAGTTTTAGTACACCTGAACCTCAGCATTTTGATTTTGATCATAACTCTAGCTTAAGTTCTGTTTTTGTTTCAAAACGATCTGTTTTAGACAATGTTTCATCTTGTTCTAGTGATGTTTCTATCTCTTCTTTAAACAATTTGAGTTGTAATGATGATGTTTCTTCCGATTGTGTTAATTCCAATGTGAATGATTCTCCTGTCAAGTATAAGAAGAAAACAAAAAGTAATTGTTTTGAAAAAAAAATTGCTCACCCTATCCCATCTTTTACTCCAACTAATATTTCATCATCAAGTGAAAGGTTAATGTCATCATCTTATGCAAGTACAAGTGGTAAAAGTACCACATGTACTTCAAATGAGAATTCATCAACTTATGTAAATAATCATTCTTTTTTAAAATAGACCTAGAGACATGTATGAGTCTTATAGTGATGTTGATTCTGGATTGTCTGAATGTGATGAGGAAATATACATTGATAAAAATCCTACCTTGTTGCATAATAGACCTAGATTAAAATCACATTGTTTTAAGTATGGTAAAGATGATCATGTAGTGAAGCATTGTCCCGAGTTTCATCATAGACATGTCCATAGGAATTCGTTTGGGAGTAGATTAACATATTTGGTTAATAATTTCTTTTGCAAGAAGTCATCTACACCAAAACCTAAAGTTGTTCAAACATGGGTTCCTGTTTCACCTAGTTAATTTGTTCATTGCATTTTTGTAGGAGTCATCTACTAAAGCTATAAATAGTGTTTGCGTGTTGATAGTGGATGTTCCAAACACATGACGGGATAGAAGGATTTATTGACAAACTATCAGATAATTAATGGGGGATATGTCGTGTTTGTCGCTGACAAGAAATGAGGAAAATGATTGGCCAAGGAGAGGTTTCCAATGGCTCTCTTACTCTAGAGAAAGTCAATTATGTGACAGAACTAGCTTTCAATCTGTTGAGTGTCTCTAAGATTTGCGATAAGGACACTCCTGTCATGTTCAAGTCTAATGAATGTCTCCTTCTAAAGTCCGAGATTGATATTCTAGAGGAGATGGTGCTTATGCGGGCTCCGAGAAATAATGAAACATATCTTCTCGACTTGGGGTCTATAAGGATTAAATGTAAGGCCGATGCAACCCAAACACCCAAAGTCTCTCCTCCATGCATGCACAAGTGTACTTAAGTAGAATGCTTCGGAAGTTTGACACATTGCCTTAGAAAATACTCTAAGTGTGAAATCTTCCAAAGCCAAGATCAATATCTTCCGAAGCCAAAGATGAAGTCTTCCGAAGCTTCAAAGACAAAGTCTTCCGAAGCCAACACTTGAATACAGATTTCTTCCGAAGACTTTTGAACACATGCTTTATCTGATCTACCTTTTACATAAAGCTGGACCTATTTCCGCTGCAACTCTGTAAAGTCACCAACTTACATAAGTTGGTGAAAAGGTCCATGCTTTTGGTAACTGTACATTGAGGTCTTGAGTCTGTGCTTTATACTTTATGTACTTTTATCCTTTTTGTAATATATTAGGATGTGAGCTATGGTATGTCAGTCACTAGTCAAAAGGTATATCTGCCTTTTGACTCTACATTTGATTTTGTAGTTGTCTAGTCAATTGTATCCAGCTTGCTTTCAAAGAATGTCTGGTTGTAGGATGTAGTATATGTATCTTAAGTACTTGTAACTTTCTTGTGTGCTTTTGTAACATTTGTAATAAAACTTGAGAAGCAATATACAACATTCTTGAAAACAAATTACTTGTGTTGTTTGCCATCTTGTTATGTCTCATCTATACTTGTGTTCTTAGAATCTTTTACTAAAAGTTAACCAGTTCCCTATTTGATCTGTTAAGTGTTCTAAGCAACTCTCCTCAATGTGTTGTTGTGTTGTAAGTGCCTACCCTTCACCGGTCCTACATTTGGTATCAAAGCATTTCAGGCTTTTGATATAAGATCTCACCATCTTTAGATCCCTCACACACACACAAAATACTTAACAACTCAAATGGCAGCTATTACCAAAGCTGATATGGAAGCTGGAACTATGACAAAGTCTCCACTGGTCACTCCTGAAGATTTTGATACTTGGTGTCAAAGAATGGAAGGCTTCATCAAGTTTCAAGACTCCAGCATGTGGGACTCTATTGTTGAAGGACCTTACATACCAAGCACCACCTCTACTACTAGTGGTGGTATGATTCCTAAGGAGGTGGCTGATTACTCTGAAGAAGACAAGAAAAGAATAGAGATTGATCAGAAAGGCATGAAATCCCTTCAAACTGCTCTTCCAAACTCCATCTACAAAGGCTTCAAGAAGTGCAAAATTACCAAACAAACTATGGGAAGCACTGAAGCTGATGTATGAGGGGTCTATCGAAGCAAAGAAGAATAAGAAGGATCACCTAAAGCAGCAGTTTGAAAACTTCACCTTTAAGGTAGGTGAAACCATGACTAACCAATACTTCAGGTATGTTGAGATTGTGGACACACTAATGGATGTTGGAGTAAATATTGAGAACAGGGACATTCTAAGGAAGTTTATGTCCTCTCTTCCTAGACAATGGACATATTACTATGTTGTTATCTAGAGAACTGAGAACCTTAAGACTCTTACTCTTACAGAGTTGTAGGGTATTCTTAATAGCTACCAGATGGAGATGAACATGCAAAACTCATCTGGTAACTCCAGTAATTAACTGAGTTCAGCCCTCCATGTGATTGAAAGGGATAGCATTGAACCATAACATCATCTTATATGCTACCTTGACATCTCACAAAAGGGCCCCTTCATCACCTTCCTAGAGACTCCAAGGGAAAGCTACACTCTTGCCTTTGTCTCTGCTGATGAAACATCAAGAAACTTTCTCTTCACTCTTGAGGATTTGGATTGTATCCATCCAGGGAGAAAGTTTCCAAGCAATGCAGCAAGTGGAATGTTTGGGCTGGTTAAAAGAAAAATAAAGTGTTATAACAGTAACTAGATGGGACACTTTGCAAGGGAGTGTAAGGCACCAAGGACAAATGGTGGGCAAGCACAAACCAGACCGAACTACACTGAGAAATCCCCTAGAATGAGAAGCCAAAGTAGCAAGCTATAGTTGCTATTGAAGAAGGAGGCTTTGACTGGAGCTTCCAAGTAGAAGATGCATCTCCAAACCAAGCACTCATGGCAGACCACGATGAAGCCAAAGTATTGGAACATCTTTGTACTCCTGCATGCATTGCTAAAGTAAGTAGACCTATAACTTAGAAATGATATCTGATCTTGAGTCCTTAAATATCTTAAAAGATGACTTCAAAAGAGCTAAAAATGATTATAAACTAAAGATAGATGACTTAGAGAAAACCATTTCAACTCTTAAATATGAGCATACAAACTACAGGACTCAAATCAAAGACCTTATTACTAAGTTAACTGAATACCAGGCTGAGCTTGTGATCAGCAAAGCCAAGGTAGAAAAATGTGTTCTTGAATAAGAGACTTTCAAGAACATAATATCCTCATCCTTGCATGCAAAAGTTTGTTATCAAAATAAGCACAGATTGGGATCTTGTGAGATAGATCCTCCACACACAATGTTATCTGTAAGATCTCCTAGGTGTGGAACTTGTGAAGATGAGCTTCCCCTCATAGATCTTGTGACTGAAGAGGATGAAAAGGAGATAGTGGAGAATGGCTCTAAAAAAAGTGAGGAAGAGCATTCTAAGAAGGGTCACCATCCCTCTGAGGAGAGCAAAGTTGTTGGGATGACTAAGTCAAGTAGAAAGAACTTGTTCAGGAAGGCCAAAAGAAAGTCCAAAAAGGCTTAAGAGATCAAGGCCACCTTCAATACTGCACAGAAACAAGTCTTCATCTCTACAAGATTTGAAATGGTTAAGACCGAAGACATCAACCTAAACTCTTCTACCAAGAGTTCTGGATCATGTTCAAATCATCTCAGCGTCAAAAAAAAGGTTGATCTGCTGTATACCACTGCTACACATTCTGAAACATCCAACTCCAAGAATAGTTCACAGCCTAAAAGGACTATCTTGACATTTGCAAAGATGAAGGTGGAGAAGGGATGTGATCAAAGTCATTTTTCTTCTCAGAAGAAGGCTCTTAGGAAGAAGAAGATAGAATGTGTTATGTGTGAGAGTACTTCTCACCTTGCTAAGGATTGTCCAAATAATCCAAGAGGTACTCTTCATGTAATCAAGATTGAAACTTCCAAGAGCTCAAGATGAATTCAGCTTTGGAAGGAAAATTTGTTTCCTTCGAAAGCTCCAAAGTGAAGAAGAAGGCAAGTGGAAAATTGCCTTCGGAAGAAAATTTGGTCTCGGAAGAAAGGAATACTTTCGAAGCACTAAAGTCTGATGCAGTACTAGCGAGATCTTCCGAAGGTCTAGTCATCAAAACTTCCAAAGCCACAAAAACTTCCGAAGTGTTGAAGGTCAAGTCGAAACTTTAAAAGGTGATGTGGAAGTTAAAGAAAGACCACGTGACTAAATATTCTGCATCAACAACAACAAAAGATCCTCAAAGCACAACTAAAGGATCTATCACTATTTTATTACCTTCTACTACCTTTGATAAGCCTAAGACCAATAAGGCTTGGGTTTCCAAATGTAACTAATCATTTTCTTTGTGCAGGAACAACTCAAGACAAACAAGAATCTCTGGATCATTGATAGTGGTTGTTCCAGGCACATGACAAGCTGTAGGTTACTACTCCAAAACTTTAAAAGAATTGATGGAGGGCTAGTTGCCTTTGGAGGAGATGAAAGAGGTTACATTTCTAGAAGGGGCAAGGTCACAAATGCTAAGCTCAACATTGAGAAGGTAAACTTTATCAAGGATCTTGGGTACAATCTTCTGAGTGTATCCTAATTTTGTGATCAGAGTCATAACATGCTCTTCACTGAGCATGAGTGCATTGTTCTCAGGCTCGGGGTGGTTATTCCTCATGAGCATATCCTACTTAGAGCCCCAAGGAAAGGGAATATGTACAAGATGGATTTGCAAGAAACATCTCCCTCAGAAGAAGTTTCATGCTTTCTATCTAAAGCTAATATTGATGAGTCTTTCCTATGGCATAAAAGAATGTGCCATGTAAACTTTAAGAACATAAATAAACAAATTAAGAAAGATATTGTAATAGGAAATCCAAAGAAAGAGTTTACAAGTGATCATTGTGTTGCATACCTGAAAGGGAAGCAACATAAGGTATCTCACAAGCCTAAGGAAAGAAACTCCATTACTACACCCCTACACTTGTTACATATGGATCTCTTTGGCCCAACCAGTGTGATGAGTCTAAGAAGGACCTATTATTGTTTGGTGTTCACATATGAATTTACAAGATTCACTTGGGTCTTTTTCCTTAAAACTAAGGATGAGACTCCTGACATTCTAAATAATTTCATTTTAAAGACTGAGAATCAATGTGATCACATGGTGAAAACCATAAGATGCGATCAAGGAACATAATTTAAGAACCAAATCCTAGATGCATTTTGTGATGAAAATGGTATTACAAGACAATATAGTGCTCCCAGGACTCCTTAGCAAAATGGTGTTGTTGAGAGGAGAAACAGGACACTAATTGAAGCTGCAAGAACCATGCTATCTGACTCTAAGCTGCCCATAACCTTCTGGGCAGAGGCAGTCAACACTACCTGCTATGTGAATAACAGAGTTTTAGTGGTTAAGACTCATGGCAAGACTCCATATGAACTTTAGCACAAAAGGAATCTTTCATTGGTTTCCTTAGGTTATTTGGATGTCCTTGCACCATCTTGAATATCAAAGATCAAATGGCCAAATTTGCTAAGAAATTAGATGATGGACACTTCATTGGATACTCTTCTCAAGCTAAGGCTTATAGAGTATACAATCTTAGAACCAAAATTGTTGATGAGTCAGCCAATGTGACTTTCAATGAACATGCACCCTGTGTGGCTGGTTCTGGTCCTGACTGGCTATTTGATCTAGATTTAGTTACCAATTGTTTTAACAAATCTTGTGAGAATGTTTCAGGATTTACATATATCTTACCTACAGGTGATCCTGATCCAAGATTTGAGCTAAGAAGACCTTCAAGTTACAAATCTTCAGCTCTAGTTGTAACTACTTCTGCAAATGAGGTTTCTATCAGCACAACAATGACACATTCAGTTGATACATCTGAGATGCCTTCAAATTCCAGCTCAGAGGCTTAACAACCAGATAAAGAAACTTCAAATGCGGAAAACAATGATGGTGGTGGTGACAGTGATCAAGAATTTCTTGATGCTAATAACCACTCCATAGATGAAAACATCAAAATGTTGTTACACACTCATTGGATCAAGTTTCACTTGATAAGTGTGCTGATGTGGTGGGAGAAGCATTAATGCCAGATCTAAATTTTTCTAATTTAGATCTCTCTCAGCAACTTGTTGTGATCACTCAGCTAAGGATCCACAAGTCTCACCCCATCACAAACATCATTAGAGATGTTGACATTAGGGTAAGAACAAGAGGACAAACCCATGATACAAATGTTTGTCTTCACTCTTGTTTCTTGTCTCAGATAGAGCCAAAGAAAATTGATGAGGCTTTAAAGGATGGAAGTTGGGTTGAAGCTTTGCAAGAGGAGCTGCTTCAATTCAAAAGGCAAAAGGTTTAGAACCTATGTCCTCTTCCTCAAAGGAAGACTACCATAGGAACCAAATGGGTTTTTAGTAATAAGAAGGATGATAGAGGACAAAGCTAGACTAGTTGTTCAAGGATACACATAAGAAGAAGGAATTGAGTACACTGATGTCTTTGCTCCTGTAGCAAGACTAGAAGGTGTTAGGATTTTCTTGGCTTTTGATGCATCCAAGAACTTTAAGGTCTATCAACTTTATAGTATGGGGTGATTGATGAAGTGGTGTATGTCAAACAACCACCTAGTTTTGTAGATCCTGATTATCCTGATTATGTCTGCACCAAGCTCCAAGAAAGTGGTATGAGACTCTATCTTAGTATCTCTGTTAGCATGGCTATAAAAGGGGAACTATAGATGGAACTCTCTTCATCAAAGGAACATGAGATGACATAATGCTAGTTCAAGTATGTGTAGATGTCATTATCTTTGGGTCAACTAATCCAAAGCTCTACAAAGACTTTGAGAAGCTGATGAAGGACAGGTTTGAAATGAGTGCCATGGGGGAACTCAATTTCTTTCTAGGAATTCAAGTGAAGCAAGTTGAAAATGGCATCTTCATAAGTCAGTCAAAGTATGTACAAGACATACTTAAAATGTTCAACATGACTGATTGTAAGGTTGCTAAGACACCCACAGCCAGAAATCACTCCCTTGGACCTGATCTTGAGGGGGAGTGTGTTAATTAGCATCTCTACAGGGCAATGATTGGGTCTCTTATGTACCTCATAGCTAGCAGGCCAGATATCATGTTTGCTACATGCATTTGTGCAAGATATCAAGCCAATCCCAAGATGTCAAACCTAGTCATTGTCAAAAGAATTCTAAGTTACCTTAAAGGTACTTCATCACTTGGCCTTTGGTATCCAAAGAATTCCTACTTTAATCTATATGCATATACAGATAATGACTATGGTGGCTGCAACATGACTGTAAAGTCTACATCAGGGGGATGTCAATTTCTTGGTGGAAAAGTAGTCTCTTGGCAATGTAGAAAGCAATCCTGTGTGTCTGCATCAACTACTGAGGCAGTATACATTGTTGTTGCAAGTTGTTGTGCTCAGGTACATTGGATTCAGAACCACATGCTGGACTATGGATTGAACTTTAAGGAGACTCCCATCCACATAGACAACAACAATGCTATCTTAATCATAGAAAATCCTATGCAGCACTCAAGAACAAAGCATATCAATATCAAGTATCATTTGATTAGAGATAACTTTGAAACAGAATTAATCAAACTAGTAAAAGTTAACACAAATGAACAATATGTTGATATATTCACCAAAGCTTTTGATGAGCAGAGATTTAAATATCATGTATTAGCTATTGGGATGATTAACTTTGAATAGCTTTTCTTAAAACTTAATCTTATTTATTTCTAAAACCTGTGTGACCTAAGTTGTCTATTTTATCACCTTCATAAGCCTTTGTTTTCTTTGGAAGAAAAATCTTTTCAAAAGATATTTCTTAGATTTTTGAATATTTTGATCTCTTTTCTCTTCAGAAGATTTAAATTTACCTTCGGAAGAAATTTATGTCATAGAAAGCAAATTACCTTCGGAAGAAATTTTTGAAATATCTTCTGAAGCTAAAAGATCAACAAAATTACTCTTATGTTTTCAAAGAACAAGTTTCTTCCGAAAGTAAATTACTTTCGAAAGTTTTTACTCTCATTAGAATAAAAATCTCTGAGTGTAAATTCTCTTCCGAAGATAAATTCTCAAAAACCTTTAAAATATCTTCCGAAGCAAATTACCTTCGGAAGATTTCACGACTTCCAAGAAAACTACTTATTGGGCAAACAGGAAACTACTTTTTAGAGGTGGGACTGACATCCGGATTTCAAAGTTTATTCACTTTTATTATCTTTGTCTCAAATCATTTTCTCATAAGTACCCAACTGTTCCCCCTCTTTCTATCATCTTCATATTTCCTAACCTAAATTTCCAAAGTTCTTCATCTTCCTTCACCATTAAGCTTCTCAAATGGCTAACCTTAACCGCAAAAACAACCCAGATTTCTCAATGCAACTTCACAGGCAACACAACCAAGTTACTCTGTTAAGCTATGACAAAAATGAAAGTTTCTTAGGGGTTTGATGTTTCTTGGAACTATCTAACTACTTCACCTCCTTTACCATTGATCCTACTCTCTATGAGGATCATCTACACATAATACCGTTTAACATTAAAGAAAATACCTGATGGCACGCAGCTACTCAGATTGGCATCCTTTCCCTTTCCGTCCCATTCTCAGTTTAAGTTAAGGTTTATTTTGAAAATTTACCAATTTCACTTAAACTTTGGCTCTGATACCAACTTGTAAGGCCCCGTTCCCGGGACGCTTACAGCTGGTAGATCATTGCACATGAAACGTATATTTTCATCATATTAGGTAAAAATGTTGCAGCGGAAACATTTAAACAAAACATTCCATTTCAATATAATAGTTTTTGCAAAATAATACGTTGTAATCCAATTACAAAACACAAGTTGCATTACATCATAAAAGTATTATAAATATGGATGCCATCCAAAAGTGTTGAGTAGCCGTCTCGTGCCATCCTCAGCAACCATTACCTGCCAACTGGAAACACATAAAAGTCAGTGTTGCTGAGTGAGTTCTAGTTTTATAATAAACCATACTTTTCTTTCGTTAAAACCGTTTATTACTTTCATGCGATCATACATCATACTTACACATAGATAATAGTTATTATCATCATCGTTCATTAATTTCCGTTCATTCATTCATTCTTACTTTCATTCGTTCGTTCATCATTACATCTTTTCCTTTCGTCAACACCATGAACTTTACCCTTCATGCTCATGATATTGGGCCTAAGCCTATCATAGACCTTTATTCACGGGGCACAGCACCTCTGGCCACAATACCTAAGGTAAAGTTCAGGTATACCATTGTCATGTGCTATTCCCTTCATGCTCATGGTACTGAACCTAAGCCTATCATAGACCTTCATTCACGGTGCCTAACACCTCTAGCCACAATACCTAAGGAAAGAAACAATGGTTCCATACAAATGGCCAATCACAAAGAAAGACCCCGATGTGCATCCTCCCGGGGTAGAGAACCCGCACATCGTTGGGCTAGTACCTTTTAATGGTGTGTCCCGACATACAATGCTTGCAATACTTTCATTACTTTCATCATTCATTAATGCATGCATTCATCATGTTCTTCTTTTCATTATCTTCCACTTTACGTTACATAATACTTCATTTCATTCATTAACATGCATCGTAAAGCCACAGGAAGATAAACATACATCATAGTAAGGAACATCAACATACACAATCATCATCATCATACACGACAACATCATACATACATAACATACATCATGCATAAACATGCAGCATCATCATCATGCCCAACATAACCTCTAAGGCCTCAACAGTCATCTTACATGATCTTACGGGAACTTCCACGTCAAAACTTACATCTGCACTTTCCCCCGAAAGTAAGTGATTAAACTGCGCTTTCCCTCGTGTGCAACAGCCCTATTCAGGCGTATGGACACCCTTCAGTCGCATGGCCTCCATGCGACTGAACATCATGCGAATGGACCAATGCAGATGAACACCTATGTGAATAAACACCCAATCGTGCGAATGGACCTCATGCGGATGAACACCAATGCGGATGAACACCCATGCAAATGAGCTCATGTGGATGGACTCAATGCAGATGAATCCTATGCGAATGGAACTAATGCGAATGGACCTCATGCGGATGAAGCTAATACGGATGAGCACTTATGCGACTAGACCCTCAGTCGCATGACTCCCCGTGCGACTGGCCCCCAATTGTGCAAATGAGCTCTTAATTGTGCGAATGAACCTCAATCGCACCTCATTCAGCCGTATGGCCTCCATTCGGTCGCATAGCCCTAGCTGATGCCGAATGCAGTTCATCCCGAACCCAATCTGCCATTTTCAACTTCCAAGCTCATCCAAACCCATTCTAAGCCTAAATCAACCATCCTAAACCTTAGTAATACATGTCACAACACCATTCAAGCACACACAAGCCCAGAAACAAACTCCAAACGCATCACACGCAAACACATACAAATGGGTCAAACACACACACATACAAAAACGAGTTTCAGATGTGTTCCAGCCCCAAAATCGACCAAAATAGTTTAAAAGAGGGGTCCTAGAACTCACACAAACGACCACAACGAGGAGAGATTCAATTAGACCCGCTACTCGACGATTTTTCTCTCTTGAATCAACTCGAACCGACCTTTTTCTCTCTTTTCTCCCTTTTCTCTCTTCCTTCGCTCTATTGCAGAATTTTTGGGTGTGGGGAGAGGGTAAGGGCTGCCCTCTCCTTTTAAATAACCCCACTCACCTAACTTTCTCTCGTTGGTGAGTTTGGTCCCTCGACTTTGGACTTTATTTCTCTGTTTTTTTCTTCTTTCGTCGGCTTCAAAGAAAATATTCAGGTGTTACAAGTCCACCTCCCTTAGATAGGTTTCGTCCCCGAAACCTATTATTCCTCAACAAACATGAGTAATGTTGCCTTATTTCTTCTTCAGTCTCCCACGTTGACTCAGATCCCTTCCTATGCTTCCACTGTACACACACAAGAGGAACCACTTTATTTCTCAGCCTCTTTTCTTTTCGATTGATGATTGCCACTTGTTGCTCCACATAATTGAGGCGTTCGTCTACTTCGATATCCTCCAGTAGAACAATCATATCTTCATCCGCCAAGCACTTCCTTAGATGAGATACGTGGAATGTCAGGTTAATTCCACCTAACTCATCTGCTAACTCCAATCTATAGGCCACCTCTCCTACTCAGGCAATGAATTGGAAAGGGCCTATATATCTCGGGCTCAACTTGCCCTGCTTTCAGAAGTGGATAATCCCCTTCCAAGGTGAGACCTTCAACATAACCCGGTCACCCACCTAGAACTCAATCAGTCTGCATCGTTTATCGGCATATGACTTTTGTCTATCTTTGGCTACCTTCATGAAGGCTTTGATCCTTTCAAGCTTCTCAGTCGTAGCCTCAATCACCTCGACGCTCCCTAACTCTTAATGACCAATATCACCCCAACAAACGGGTGTTTTGCATCTCCTACTGTATAGAATCTCATAGGGTGGCATACCAATACTGGCATGATAGTTGTTGTATGAGAACTCAGCTAACGGTAAGTGGTCATCCCGACTTCCCCCAAAATCAATCACACATGCCCTAAGCATGTCCTCCAATGTCTGAATGGTCCTTTCTGACTGACCATCAGTCTGGGGATGATAAGTCGTGCTAATATGTAACCTCGTCCCCATGGCGTCATGGAATTTCTTCCAGAATTTGGAGGTAAACTGGGTGTCACGGTCAAACACAATAGACACCGGCACATCATGACGAGTTACAATCTCCTTGATGAACAAATCAGCCAACCTCTCCGATGAATGTGTCTCGCAGATCGGTAGGAAGTGAGCACTCTTAGTCAAGCGGTCAACAATCACCCATATAGCATCATACCCTTTCAGAGTACGCGGCAACTTCGTAATGAAATCCATGGTGACGTGATCCTACTTCCATTCTGGTATATCCAAAGGTTGAATCTTTCCATATGGCTTTTGATGCTCGGCCTTCACTTGTAAGAAAGTAAGGCACTTACTCACATACTCTACCACATTGCGCTTCATACCCGGCCACCAATAATCTTTCTTCATGTCTTGGTACATCTTTGTGGCACCGGGATGAATAGAGTATCGAGTCTTGTGAGCCTCATCCATAATCTTCACCCGTAAATCCCCAAAACGAGGAATCCACATTCGTCCAAATCGAGTTTTAACACCAAGCGTGTTTTCACCCATTTCTGCAACCAGACCTCTCATTCTCTCAAAGTTAAGATGATCTTCCTTCAATGTCTCATCTTGAAACTCTTTGACTTGCTTCATCACATCGGAGGTCATTATCAGCTGATATGCTTTCATCCAAATCAGCTCGGGTCTCTCTTTTTCGCTAAGGGCGTCCGCCACCACATTGGCTTTGTCCGGATGGTAATGGATCTCACAATCGTAGTCCTTTATAAGCTCTAACCATCACCTCTGCCTCATGTTCAGATATTTTTGCTCAAAGAAGTACTTCAAGCTCTTGTGGTCAGTGAAAATGGTGCACTTCGTCCCGTAAAGATAGTGCCTCCAAATCATTAGTGCAAAGACCACTGTTGCTAGCTCCAAGTCATGAGTAGGATAATTGACCTCATGAACCTTCAACTGTCGGGATGCATAGGCTATAACCTTCCCTCTCTGCATTAACACGCACCCCAACCCCGAGTAGGAAGCATCAGAATAAACCACCAGATCTTCACTTCCATCGGGTAATGACAGAACAAGGGCTTGAGTCAATCTTGTCTTCAATTCTTCAAACGCCTTCTCTTGAGCTTGACCCCATACAAATTTCACATCTTTCCGGGTTAACTTAGTTAGTGGAGAAGCGATTTTGTAAAAGTTTTGGATGAATATTTTGTAGTAGCCCGCCAAACCTAAGAAACTACGAATCTCGGATGGCGTCTTTGGAGAGTTCCATTGCGTCACTGCCTCCACCTTTGTTGGGTCCACCATGATCCCATCAGGATTCACCACATGACCCAAGAACTGAACTTCACGCAACCAAAATGCGCATTTGGAGAACATGGCGTACACCTTCTCCTTTCTCAACGTGTCCAAAACCTATTGAATGTGACCAGCGTGTTCGGTTTCGCTTTTCGAATAAATCAGAATATCATCAATGAACACAATCACTGATTTATCCAACATTGGCTGACAAACACGGTTCATCAGATCCATAAAAGCAGTTGGCGCATTGGTTAAACCAAAAGACATAACAAGAAACTCGTAGTGATCGTAACGCGTACGAAAAGCTGTTTTAGGAATGTCCTGCTCCTTCACCATCAACTGATGGTAGCCAGATCGAAGATTGATCCTTGAAAACCAACTGGCACCTTGAAGTTGATCGAACAAATCATCTATTCTTGGTAAGGGGTAACAGTTCTTCACTGTCAACTTGTTCAGCTCGCGGTAGTCAATGCACATTCTCATACTACCGTCTTTCTTCTTCACAAACAGGACCAGAGCACCCCAGGGAGAGATACTCGGTCTAATGAACCCCTTATCAAGCAGCTCTTGCAACTGTATCATCAACTCTTTCATCTCCGTCGAAGCCAACCGATATTGTGCCTTGGCAACAGGATGGGCACCCGGTATCAGATCAATCTGAAACTCAATCTTTCTATCAGGTGGCACTCCTGGTAAGTCTTCTGGGAACACATGTGGAAAGTCACACACAACCGGTACATCAGACAGTTGTGGTGTTAGCGTATCCACATCCCTTACATAGGCCAAAAAGGCGCTACATCCACGCCTCATACACTTTCCCGCCACCGCCATTGAGATCACTTTCGGGATCGTCGTGACCCGATCCCCATAAACAGTTACCGAACTCCCATTAAGCGCTAACAAACGAATCATATTCTTGCGACACACAATGTTCGCCTCGAAGTCCGCTAAACAATCCGTCCCAAGAACCAAATCGAAACCACCTAAGTTCATCATGAACAGTCTAACCGAAAACTTATGAACTTCTAGTTCCACATCACAGTTCTCTATCATCTCGGAATTCCTAGTAGACTTACCTATGGCAGTTTCTACATCAAAGGGCGCATCAACACGTCTACTACTAAAAAGCAACTTGGCACATAAAGCAGCAGAAATAAAACTTTTACTAGCACCAAAATCGAACAACACAGAAGCTAAAGTTTGGTTCACCAAAAATGTACCGGACATGACATCAAGGTTCGTCCTAGCTTCCTCCTGTGTTAAAGTGAATGCCCTGGCGCTTGCCCTTGGTCCTTCACCTCCCGTCTTCTTCGCCCCGGAACCCTCAGCCCTCGGCTTCTTTCAATCCTTACTCATGTGACCCTCTTCACCACAGTTAAAGCACCGTACCGTATGACAGTCCCTTGCCATGTGCCCTGCCTTCCCATATTTAAATCACAAGTTCGACCCAAACCTACACTACCCTCTATGCTCTCTCCCACACCTACCACACTTCTTCATACCTGTCCCCGGTATGACCACACGGCGGTCGTCCACCCGTGCCTTCTTCTTACCCGTCGAGGCATCACCCCGACCAAACCTCTTCCCCTGCCAGTTTCGATCACCTCCACTCTTCCTGCCACCTTCAACCACCACCACCACAACCCTCTCATCATATAATCTCCCTGCTAAATCCACCGCCAACCTAAACGTGCTCGATCGGGCGACGATCATGTGCCTGTGAATATCTGTCGGCAAGCCCTGAATATACCTCATGATCTTTCTAGTCATAGGTGTCAACTGATCCGGCACCAGACGTGCCATCTCGTTGAACATTGTGGTGTACTACTAGTGTGTCATGGTTCCCGCCTCCAGCTGCCGGAATTCTCTCTCAACTTTATCCATCTCCCTATGGGGACAGAACTCCTCAATCATCAACTTTTTCAATTCCGACCATCTCATTCTCCCAATAGCCCTGCTACCCTCGGCTTGAACTATGTTGTCCAACCAGCATAGAGCCGAGTCCACAAAAGAATGGGTAGCAAACTTCACTTTCTGGTCCTCCCGGCACTCACTGATATCAAGAACAACCTCCATTTCCCTCACCCACCGGTGAGGAGCAGCAGCACTGCCGTTACCATCAAAAGTATGGGGCTTGCATCTCATAAACGCCCCGTAGTTACAGCCTTGTGCCGCCTCCGGCACAGGCTCTTCATCTTTCCTTTCCCCTTCCCGTACCGCCTTGATAACCTCGGTCACTACAACCGGTAAGATCGTCTGCATGACCTGGTGAACTTCCTTAACCATAGCCTCTTTTACTGAGGCTCTCAAGTTGGCGCTCTCATCGCCACCCTCCGGATGAGGAGTCTTAGGTTCTTCACAAACCACCTTTTCCATCCTGGGTCTTCCCCTCTTGGGTCGTGGCTTAGCACCAAGCCCATCATGATCACCACCACGAGAGGTTTTGGAAGATCTACCACCAGCCATTCATACACACACTGAAAGATTCAATCACCAACACGGTCATTCAAGGGAACAGCTCAGTTTATGTCAAGTATAGTAAGTCCCTAATTACAGTGTCCAATTTTTATTAGCCACTTACTTTACTCTTCATACCCCAATCATTACCTATCCTGACTACATCAGTATTTAAATCTACATACAACACATAACAACATACCATGCGCACATAATACCATTTAAAATTAAAGAAAATACTTGATGGCACGCAGCTACTCAGATTGGCATCCTTTCCCTTTCCGTCCCATTCTTAGTTTAAGTTAAGGTTTATTTTGAAAATTTACCCATTTCAATTAAACTTTGGCTCTGATACCAACTTGTAAGGCCCTGTTTCCGGGACGCTTACAACTGGTAGATCATTGCACATAAAACGTATATTTTGATCATATTACGTAAAAATGTTGCAGCGGAAACATTTAAACAAAACATTCCATTTCAATATAATAGCTTTTTCAAATTAATACATTGTAATCCAATTATAAAACCCAAGGTGAATTACATCACAAAAGTATTATAAATATGGATGCCATCCAAAAGAGCTGAGTAGCCGCCTTGTGCCATACTTAGCAAGCATTACCTGCCAACTGGAAACACTAAAAGTCAGCGTTGCTGAGTGAGTTCTAGTTTTGTAATAAACCATACTTTTCTTTTGTTAAAACCGTTTATTACTTTCATGAGATCATACATCATACGTACACATAGATAATAGTTATTATCTTCATCGTTCATTAACTTCTGTTCATTCATTCATTCTTACTTTCATTCTTTCGTTCATCATTTCATCTTTTCCTTTCGTCAACACCATGAACGTTACCCTTCATGCTCATGATACTGGCCTAAGCCTATCATAGACCTTCATTCACGGTGCACAGCACCTCTGGCCACAATAGCTAAGGTAAAGTTCCGGTATACATGTGCTATGCCATTCATGCTCATGGTACTGAACCTAAACCTATCATAGACCTTCATTCATGGTGCCCAGCACCTCTGGCCATAGTACCTAAGGCAAGAAACAATGGTTCCATACAAATAGTCAATCACAAAGAAAGACCCTGATGTGCATCCTCCCGAGGTAGTGAACCCGCATACCGTTGGGCTAACACCTTTTAGTGGTGTGTCCCGACATACAATATGCTTGCAAGACTTTCATTACTTTCATCATTCATTAATGCATGCACTCATCATGTTCCTCTTTCATTATCTTCCACTTTACGTAACATAATACTTCATTTCATTCATTAACATTCATCGTAAAGCCACGGGAAGATAAACATACATCATAATAAGGAACATCAACATACACAGTCATCATCATCATACAGGGCAACATCATACATACATAACATACATCATGCATAAACATGCAGCATCATCATCATGCCCAACATAACCTCTATGGCCTCAACAGTCATCTTACATGATCTTACAGGAACTTTCACGTCAAAACTTACATCTGCACTTTCCCCCGAAAGTCAGTGATTAAACTACGCTTTCCCTCAGGTGCAACAGCCCTATTCGGGCGTATGGACACCCTTCAGTCACATGGCCTCCATGCGACAGAACATCATGCGAATGGACCAATGCGGATGAACACCTATGCGAATAACCACCCAATCGTGCGAATAGACCTCATGCGGATGAACACCAATGTGGATGAACACCCATGCGAATGATCTCTTGCGGATGGACTCAATGCGGAAAAGTCCTATGGGAATAGAACTAATGCGAATGGACCTCATGTGGATGAAGCTAATGCGGATGAGCACTTATGCGACTAGACCCTCAGTCGCATGACTCCCCATGTGACTGGCCCCCAATCATGCGAATGAATTCTCAATCATGCTAATGAACCTCAATCACACCTCATTCAGTCGCATAACCCTAGCTGATGCAGAATGCAGTTCATCCCGAACCCAATCTGCCATTTTCGACCTCTAAGCTCATCCAAACCCATTCTAAGCCCAAATCAACCATACTAAACCTTAGGAATGCATGCCACAACACCATTCAAGCACACACAAGCCCGGAAACAAACTCCAAATGCATCACACGCAAACACATACAAATGGGTCAAACACACACATACAAAAACGGGTTTCAGATGTGTTCCCACCCCAAAATTGACCAAAAACGTTTAAAAGAGGAGTCCTAGAACTCACACAAATGACCACAACGAGGAGAGCTTCGAATAGACCCGCTACGCGACAATTTTGCTCTCTTGAATCAATTTGAACCAACCTTTTTCTCCCTTTTCTCTCCTCCTTCTCTCTATTGCAGAATTTTTGGGTGTGGGGAGAGGGTAAGGGCTGCCCTCTCCCTTTAAATACCCCCACTCACCCAACTTTCTCTTGTTAGCGAGTTTGGTCCCTCGACTTTGGACTTTATTTCTCTTTTTTTCTTCTTTCCTCGGCTTCAAAGAAAATATCCGGGTGTTACAAATACCTACTTCATGTGGTTATCCAAAGCTTGTCAAACAAGCATGGAGGGTGGGACCTAATTCCTAATGATCTCTCCTTCATAATACATGGAATGGTTCAAGGGGTCAAGTTCAGGTACTCTCAGTTTGTTTATACAAATTTGCTTGCTAACTTGGACTCCTTAGAGTATTATATGTTTCCTAGATATGTTCAACACATTCTCAACTATGAACTGGGCTTATAGTTGAGGGAAATAGATAATATTCTTAAATTGGGAGAGATGAAGCCTGGCATCTTTAAAATTATAAAGAATCCAATTGTAGTCTTCTCAGGGGTAGAAACAACCCTTGTCCCAAAAATGTTAGAGCTCATTGCTCAAGGTGACAACCTAGCAACACAAGCTTGTGTTGAACCCACACCTTCTACATCTCAACCCCCAATGAACCTGAAGCTTGTGGTGAGAGAGAGGATTTTGGTCCAATCATCTCATCCCCCAATGATTCTTCTAATGAAGATGAGGGGAATTTGAGGCTAAAGGTGCAAAAACTGTCACAAACATGCACCTATCTACTCTCCAAGGTTAGTCATCTTGAACTCAGGTGACTACCTTGCAAAACAAGGTCAATGATCAGCAAATTGAGATATCTTATCTCAAGGAAAAACTAGTTGGGAGACCTTTAGGAAGAGCTCAACCACAAGAACCTATGAATGTGGTTGACCTCTGGCTCACCTATGCAAGTAGGTGATGCTACCAAAAAGGGGGAGAAAGTCATTACAATCACAAAACCTGGGAGTTCTTCAGGGAGTATGGAGATTAAGGACTCACCATCCTCACTTGCAATTGAGCATACTCAGCAATTTCCTCAAGTTCACATTGATGTGGACTTAATAGACTCCTTATTTTAGAGTCTTTTTTAGGAAGGTATACCAAGGGCAGTATCATCTCCACCTCAAGGATCATTCAATCCCATCATAGGGTGGATGTATGATGCAAATAGAAGAGCCCTTATTCTTCAAAGAGCTCAAGGGCAGCAAGAAGTTTTCAATTTTCAGACATTGAACTCCTATTAAAGTCTTGACCTTGTTAGCATGCCACTTGTCAACCAAAGCCAATCTAAACAAGCTGACAAGCTGGCCTAAAGAATTCAAGAGAGAATCATTGCAGAGTTCAGCTTCAGAAAGAGAGTAAGGCAATCAGGCAATATCATTGATCAACTGGATATTGAGGCAGACCCTAAGATTAGCTTCATAGGGGAAACCTTGACTAAAGGCCCAGTGGTAGAACCAGAAAGCCCTGTCTCACCATCAACTGGTACAGAGATTCATTCCCTTGATGAGACACCTGCTGGTGAAGGTGCATCTCAACCTCTCTTTGGCCAGAGCATGGAAGCTACACCAAGCAATGAATGCCCAAGCTCTCTCCACCCTGAGTCACAAAGGTCTATGAGTGACAAAGGGAAAATAAAAATGACTTCTAAGGAGATTGAGGAGGAGAGAGAGAGAGAGAGAGAGAGAGGAAAAGGAAGCTAAGGAGAGAAAGTTCCTCTACTAGGTCTACAAGACTCATTGAAGCTGCTATCAGGGCTGCCCCCAGGCCAGACACTCAGGATGATGAGTTGAGAGCAGTCAGGATCAATTAGTTGCAGACTAGGAACTATGACATTGACAATATCATCTCCCTCCCCTTAGATGAATTAAATGAACAGGCTGACATGGAATTGCCAAAGGAAAGAAAGGAGGCAGAGGATGCAAAATTAATTCTTCAAATCAAAGAAGAAAGAAGATAGAAAAACTCTACAAGCATGTGCCTACCCTCTCCCTAGTTCAAGAAAGTCCTGTACATGAGGATATGGCTCCACAAGAACCTCAAGTAGACAAAGAAACTAATAGGATAAACATATTAAACTACTTGAGTGCCATAGGTCTATAAATTAGGCAGCTGCACTTCTTCCCTTACCCTTTGATTATATTGTGTTTGAGTATCTCAAACAGCTTGAACTTGAATTAGTCAAAGAAAGAAAGACTACTAAGAGGAAGTTAAGGGAAGAGGCTGCAAAGTCAAGAGCCATCATCCAGAAAAGCATGAAGAAGTCTGCTGACAGGCAGAGGATGATGAGCTTCTTGAAGCTGTATGGATTCTCTAGAAGGAGACTTGGCCCTATGTCTCTGTCCACCATGGATGAGCACATTAGGGTGATCAAAGCAAAAGATTCAAAGAGATGAACTTGTTGAATTACACTCCCCACCAAGTCAGGTCCCACAGGAAGTAGAGATTAAGGTTGAACCATTTGAGAGAACACAACCTGAATCTCCTGCTGAGCCTCAGTAAGCTTCCACTTCTGATCCGCAGCAGGGTTCTGCCCTTCTCAATCTAAACCTGTGAGAGAGGAAGACCAAATTAAGAAAGACAAAGAAGATCAATCAGGTGTTGCAGGCCAGTCTTCTTAGTTAAAAGATTCAAAGAGGAGAAAAACGATGGCTTCCAAACCAAAGCCAAAGAAGAAGAAGAAAGAAGCATCTATCTCCATACCTCAGGATGAGTTAGAACATCCTGAGCATGTGCAAAAAGAGGATGCTCTACCAACTCCAATTCAAGTAGCTCCTCTAGCATCAGGAAGATCCATCTTGTCCTGGACATACACTACAAATCCAGAAAGATGGCATGTCATCAGAGATCAAGGTGTTGAAATGTCTACACACGGCAGGATATGTTCAATCTGCCTCTACATGATCTCTTTGACATGAGAAGACACTTTGAGAGTCTTAGTGATCCTAATCATCTAATGAAGAAAGGGATGGTCATTATCCTAATAAGGACTGTTGATATATGAAGTCTTCAAGCATTTTGGTATCATTAGCCTAGGGGGAGTTTATAAGGATTAAATGTAAGGCTGATACAACCCAAACACCCAAAGTCTCTTCTGCATGCATCCACAAGTGTATTTAAGGGGAATGCTTCAGAAGTTTCACCCTCTACCTTAGAAAATACTCTAAGTGTGAAATCTTCCGAAGCCAAGACCAATATCTTCTAAAGCCAAAGATGAAGTCTTCCGAAGCTTCAAAGACAAAGTCTTCTGAAGCCAACACTTGAAGACAGATTTTTTCCGAAGACTTTTGAACACATGCTTTATCTGATGTACCTTTTACATAAAGTTGGACCCCTTTCCGCTGCAACTCTGTAAAGTCACGAACTTACATAAGTTGGTGAAAAGGTCCATACTTTTGGTAACTGTATATTGAGGTCTTAAGTCTGTGCTTTCTACTTTATGTACTTTTATCCTTTTTGTAATATATTAGGATGTGAGCTATGGCATGTCATAGTCACTAGTCAAAAGGCATATCTGCCTTTTGACTCTACATTTGATTTTGTAGTTGTCTAGTCAATTGTATCCAGCTGACTTTCAAAGTATGGCCGGTTGTAGGATGTAGTATATGTATCTCAAGTACTTGTAACTTTCCTACGTGCTTTTGTATCATTTGTAATAGAACTTGAGAAGCAAGATACATCATTTATTTCAAGATTTGATTTCAACATTTTCAACTTTTGTTATGCTCTGTTCATACGATGTACATGACTTGGAAGTTTCCTTGTCGATTGTTATTCTTCTTACTTTGCATGTTCATTGAAGTGGAAAATGATCATCTTTTCTTAGATCAAATTTGATTTTGAGTTTTCTTTATTGACCTAGGGTTCTAAGTTCATTATCAGTCCAAATGTCCGACATTTTAGGTTACAAAAATTAAATATTTTCACCTTTTGTTCAATACTAATAATGTGTATAATCGAAGATTGGGACAGATTAGATGAAATGAATCTAAGAACTCAGATTGTTAATGGTGATGATGATTGATGAAGAAGAACAGTGTGTTTTGCTCGTCGCACTTTGAAGTCTCTCAAATTTGAAAAGTATTAAATGACCTTTTGAAATTTCTTTAAATAGTCAAACAATAGCTTTTAAAAGTTTCAGAACAAATGCAGTCAAATTTTTAATCACAGTGTAGCAAATGTGGAAAGGTTTTAGACATCCGCATTTGTTTACTATTGCAAATGCTGAAGTAGAAAACTTAAGAATTTGGTCATCCGCATTTGTGTATTGTTGCAAATGTGGAAGTAGAACACTTAATATTTTGGTTATCCGCATTTGTGTACTTTTGCAAATACGGATATAGAACACTTAAGATTTTGGCTATCCGCACTTGTGTACTGTTGCAAATGCGGAAGAAAAAAGTTAATCAGCATTTGCTCACTATAGCAAATGCGGCAGAGTAAAATTTCTGTATCCATATTTACTTCAACAAATACTGTTGAACAGTTAATTTATTTGTATTTCTTGATCATCATCAATGGTGACAGAAGAGATTAAGCACTTGTTTATTCAATTTTTGAAAGTACATGTAAAGTGTTGATGTCACACACATCCACAAGTGCGGATGAGTAAAAACAAATGCGGGAATGAAAATATCATTCGCATTAATCAAATGCGGTAGAACACTTTTTTCCGCATAGGTTTTTAACACCTAACTTTTCATGTACACTTGTTAGACACAAATGTGGTAGAGTAAAATCCTTTTCTGCATTAGTTTCACTTTGACATAAACAATTACCCGCATTGGTTATATGCATGGGTTACCTTCACCCGCCTTAACCAATGCACTTACCCACTTTAACTTTTGAACTTAATCAAAACTTAATGTTTCTGTTTTGGTTTTTCTTGTTATGAAGAACTGTCTTTGATTGAATTGTCTTATAAAGTTGTTGACTATTGTTTGGGTTATCAATTCTTGCTTGGATTGACTTGTATGTCAGAAGTGATACAAGTTTACTATTGTTTGACAGATCTTAGACTTCGTATGCTTCCTGTTGGGGATTGACGATCTAGTTTGATCAATTAGGTTATAATATGCAGCGGAATCGTACTAAAATTAGACGAAATTTAAGCAAGAATACTAAGAATATTCAATCAAACAGTGACGGTTATAAAGAGAGAGTTTTCTGCAAAAGATAATATATCAATTTACTCGCAAGCTTCAACGGATTACAAATTAGGTCAACATTCCTTTTATAGAGGAATGTGACGTCAGCAGATGTCACCTGATAGTGACATCT
>BJCM01219013.1:0-13493 GCA_018326385.1 Flaveria bidentis | reverse complement strand
AGCAAGAAGTATATGGCTTTCTTGGCTTACGTGGTCAACACGAAAGTCAAAGGGAAAGAACTTAAGGATATCCCTATCGTACGAGACTTTCCTGAAGTATTTCCCGATGACCTTAGTGGTTTACCTCCCGTGCGTGAAGTCGAGTTTAAAATTGACTTGATACCGGGAGCAAACCCCGTGGCTAAGTCACCATATCGACTTGCACCATCGGAAATGCAAGAACTCTCTAGTCAACTTCAAGAACTATCCGAGATGGGCTTCATTCGTCCTAGTTTTTCGCCTTGGGGTGCACCTGTACTTTTCGTGAAGAAGAAAGATGGATCGTTTCATATGTGCATCGACTATCATGAGCTTAACAAGCTTACCATCAAGAATCGTTATCCTCTTCCTCGTATCGATGACTTGTTTAACCAACTTCAAGGAGCTGCTATTTTCTCGAAGATCGATTTACGTTCTGGCTATCATCAATTGCGAGTCCATGATGATGATATCCCAAAGACTGCGTTCCGTACTCGTTATGGGCACTATGAGTTCATGGTTATGCCTTTTGGTTTAACTAACGCTCCTGCTGTCTTTATGGATCCATGAACTGAGTATGCAAGCCTTATCTAGACAAGTTTGTGATCGTCTTCATTGATGACATACTTATCTACTCCAAGTCCAACACCGAGCATGAGCTACATTTGCGACAAGTTCTTGAGTTGTTGAAAAAAGAGCAATTGTACACGAAGTTCTCGAAGTGTGAATTTTTGCTCGAGGAAGTTCATTAACTGTTGCTAGCCTGGCGACGTCTTAGATCTTTGGGCCTGACAAGCCTATTTGGTTCTAAAGCCGAGGTATTGCTAGCTCCTGATGACGTATGCTTGTTCATCATGAGAACCAAATACACTTAGCCAATATTATATACTTGTAATCAAGTCGAGGTTTGGTTGTAACGATATGTGTTCTATAACCTACTAACTTATAACCTATGACATGAATTGATACTTGTAACCTTATCATATTATGTATGAAAACCTTGGAAACTCACCAAATATTTTTAGTTGACCTTTTATTTTTATCATGTTTCAGGTAATCCTTAAGTTTAAAGTAATCTTTTGAAGCTTGCAATAATCTAGGACTTGGACCTAGTTAATAAAATAAAAAGATTATGTACTGTTATTTATGTTTGAACTTATTTCATGTTTGAGACTTATGTTTGTAATTCTTTTTGAAACTTATAATTTGAATATTACATTTAAATATAGCGTTATGTGGCTATGAACAATCTTAACCCTCACATCTCGACGATTCCTCTATCAAGGTTGGGGTGTGACACAAAATGTTTGAAAAAGTGGGTGTAAAAGGTGATGGCCGCCCATGTTGTGTTCCTACATCTTTTCATTCGGATATTTCTAGAGAGAGAAAGTGAAAGAGAGCAGAAACTCTCGGTTTGAAGAAGAACAGAAAGAAAAGTGCGAATTCAAGGTAAGAATTCGTGTGTTTATGGTGTTCTTAACTGGTTTTATCCTCGGTTGTATGCTTATGTGTGTTTATGTGTGTTCAGGTGTGTGTTTTAGTGGGTTTCTAGGTGAGAACTTGTAGAAATCGGGTTTTGAAGAATTCTTACCCGAAGAGGTTGCTAAGGTAAGTTCTAGAACCCCTCTTTTTACATGTTTTTAACTATTTTGGGGCTGGAAATGCATGTATGAACATTTTTATAAAGTTGGGTTTTATACCCGTATGTATGTATGTGTGTATGTTGTGGGTGGGGTTTGATTTTGGGCTATCAATGTGTTTGATTTTGTTATGGATATGTTTCTAAGGCTTAGAATGCATGATTTAAGCTTAGAACATGTTAGATGGTGTTTGGGGACCGAATTATGATATTAAGTGTGTCTTAGGCTGCTCATGCGCCCAAACTGTATCTCATGCACCCAAACTGTATCTCATATGCCCAACCATAAATAATTTCCTAAGTGTTCCTCATGCGGATGAAGGGTATGCGGGAAAAGAACTGTTTTGTTCTTCTACATTAACAAATATGGAAGACCAGAAGTGATGCGGACAAGTTCTGCTCTTACGCATTGGCAAATGCGGAAGAGTGGAAAAAATGCGGATGAACAATCAGAAATGCGGATAAACAATAAGAAATGCGGATGAACAATAAGAAATACGGATGAACAATAAGAAATGCGGATGAATAATAAGAAATGCAGATGAACTATAAGAAATGCGGATAACAATAAGAAATGTGGATGAACAATAAGAAATGCGGATGAACAATAAGAAATGCGGATGAAGACTTAGAATATTTTCTGATTTCCGGGGGAAAAGTGTAGATGTAGGCTTTGACTTGGGATGTTCCCGATGGCATAGTAAGTTGACTTTTTGAAGTCAATGATGACGTGAAGGGCATAGTATGATGATGTATGATATGATTTGATGATGTATGATTGATGCTTATGCATGATGGTATGTATGATGTATGTTATGATGCCCTGTATGGTGATGTTGTATGTTTATTTTGATGTTCCTTATTGTGTATGATTATTTTTACCGTGGCTTTACGTTGAATGATTAATTAAATGAAAAGTGTTATGTAACGTAAAGTGGAAGATAATAAAAAGAGGAACATAATGATAGAGTGCATGCATTAATGAAAGAGAAAGTATAGAAAGGCTTGCAAGCAATATGTATAGAGGTGCACGACTCTAAAATGTCGTAAGCTCAACTGCGTATGGTTTAGCTAACCCTTAAGGATACACGCAGGGGGTACAGTCTTTGTGACTGACCAACGATTTAGTACATGGTTTATAATGATTACTCACCTTGGTGCTGGTGTCAGGCTATGTGCGGTATGGAAGTCATTTATGATCTTCGGCCCAGTACCCGAGTTATGCATAATGTTGGGGGTGTAGTATATAGTTGATTTATAGTGATTAATCACCTCGGTGCTGGTGTTAGGTTATGTGCGGCATGAAAGTCATTTATGATCTTCGGCCTAGTACCCGATTTATGCATAATGTTGGAGGTGTAGTATACAATTGGGATCTTTGTCGCTTACCCTGGTGCTGGTGCCAAGCTATGTGCGGTATGGAAGTCAATTATGAACTTTGGCCCAGTACCCCATTTGTTTGGGGTATAGCTGATGACACTGATCCGGATAGTGTTAAAGAAAGTGATAAAGAAAGAAATTGACAGAGAAAGAAAGAGTTACAGAAATAAAATGATGAACAGTAAAGGAAGATAATAATGATATTATCTATGTGTACGTACGATGTGTGATCATGTACAACAGTATAGTATGATTTGAAAGAAAGTAAAGTATGTTTTTATCTTAAAACTAGAACTCACTCAACAACGCTAACTTTTATATGTTTCCAGTTGGCAGGTAAAGGTTGCTGAGGATGGTACGGGTCGGCTACTCTGATCATTTTGGATGGCATCCATTTTTATAATTCTTTTGTGATGTAATGCAACAAGTATTTTGTAATTCGATAACGATGTATTATTTTGAAAAAGCTTTTATAATGGAATGAAATGTTTGTTTTAATGTTTCCGCTGCAATGTTTTCTTTAAGTTAGTGAAAATATATGTTTTTATGTGCGATGATTGACCAGCTGTAAACGTCCCGGGAATGGGGCCTTACACACAAGTTCCCAAGTCCCATTTTTAATAAGAGCATCAAATTCGGTGGTTATGGCGGTGTACCATTCCGGTATAGTTAAGGTATTGGTTGGGGTTTTTGGTAAGGGAATAATAGTGGGTGGGGTGGTTGCATGTAAGTTAAGTTGGCGTTTTGGTTTAGAAATCCCGTCCATCACGCGTGTGCGCATTGTACGGGTTGTGTGAACAAGAGGTGGGGCCTGGGCTGGGTTGGTTACGATTGGTGACTGGGAGGGTGTGGGAGGCAGGTTTGATGTGTGGGCCGAAGTGGGGTGAAGAGGAGATATGTTGTTTTGGGTGAGAGTGGATGAGGGTATTTGGGTTTATGAATGTAACTAGACTGGGGATTAGGCGGTTTGGGTTTGAGGTTGAATAACAACAGAAGGTTGTGGGGGAGATGATAGAAGTGAGGTGGGGGTGTGGATTGTTTGTGGGCCGCTATGTGGGCTGGCCATATGTGGCAGATTAGGTGGTGGGGAATTAGGTTGGGTGCCAAAGAAGAGGATGAAAGGTTGATGAAAGGAAGTCATAAGAGGGTGTAGCGGAAACAGTGGTGGCAAAGGGGAATGTTGTTTTGTCAAAAACAACATGTCTAAAGATGATGATTTGTTTGGTTTGAAGATTGAAACAATTGTATCTGCAATGAGTAGGAGGCTAGCCAAGAAAAACGCAAGGGTGGGAATGATTTTCAAGCTTATGAATTATGGTGGAGGGAGCGGGTAGCAAAGGCAACCGGAAACTCGAAGGTGATCATATGAAGGGGTATGAAGGTAGAGAGTTTTGGTGGGGGTTTTGTGTTGGAGTTGTTGATTGGGGAGGATGTTTAAGAGATAGGTAGCGGTTTCGAGGGCGTGGTTCCAAAAATAGGAAGGTAGTGAAGCTTGAGAAAGGAGCGTTCAGATCATATTATTGATTGTGAGAATCTTACTTTTGGCTTTGTCATTTTGTGAGGAGGTGTGTGGACACGATAGACGATATGACATTCCATGAGATTTAAAAAATTGAGTGAAAGAGGAATTGACGTATTCTCGTCCATTGTCACATTGAAGGGTTTTTATTTGTTTAGCGAATTGTGTTTCTATATATTTGTGAAATTGACAAAAAATATCAAACACTTGAGACTTTTTGGCAATGGGGAATGTCCATAGAAAATTGGTCAAGTCATCCAAAAATAAAATATAATAGCGATGGCCACCCGAACTTATGATGGGGGAGGTCCATAGGTCGCTATGTATGATAATAAATGGATAAAATATATTTGTAAATGAGCTAGCAAATGGAAGTTTAATGCTTTTACAAAAAACACAAGACTTGCAAACATCTTTATTCAAAGTACCACAACTAATAAAGTTCGAATGTTTAAGAGAATGCAATAAAGATTGGCCGTGACCGAGACGTTGATGCCATAAAATGGAGGAGATGGCAGCAAAGGTGGATGGTGTAGTGGTGCTCCCAGATCCAAGTGAGAGTGGGTAAAGATCACCGATGTTGTTGCACCGGAGGATAGGGATCCGGGTCTTGTAATCCTACACAAGAAAACCAAAAGGATCAAATTCTATAGAGACCAAATTGTCAGTTGTAAACCGATTGACGGAAATGAGATTTTTAATTAGTTTTGGGGCATAAAGGACATCTTTGAGAACAAAGGGTGGTAATGGGTTGGGTAAGGTTTGTGTGCCATAACCAATAACCGGAATAGTAGAGCCATTACCAACAAGTATATTTTGTGAGATGCTATTATTAAAAAAAAGATTTGAAATTACTTTGTGAGTTAGTCATGTGAGATGTAGCACCGATGTCCATGTCGAGCGTCATAGTGTACATTGCTTGCTCAATATCGGTGGGTGTGTAGGCGGCGTAGTGGGCTTGGTTTGGTCGTGGACCGAGAATGCCATTTTGGTTGTTAACAGTGGGTCTAGGATTGGTGGTGGGATATGGGCAGGGGGTATAGTCCACGGTTGTTGGGGAGGAGTGTGGGCTTTGGTAGATGTTATTGACTTGAAGTGTTGAATTGATGTATTTGAAATTAAGCCTTTGAACTTCAAATGGGGTATACATAATGAAGTCAACGAACTTCAAAGGGTGTTTATAAAATCGGATTAATGAACCTCTAACGAATATTTTTTGTGTTGTGTTGATTAATAAAATGGTTAAGGTAATGAAAATGTGCTTAAAAATGATTGAAAGTTGATGAAAATAATGTAATGCGGTGTTAAATCAGCATTTATGGTGATATATATACTCGATAAAGCTAAAAACTAAATACAATATGTTTTGGCCTATAGCCAGCATTCCAAACACTTAGGTGGGCATACCAAACATTTCCCGACATTTAATACGCCGAGTGCAGTCAACTAAATGCCGATAATTATACCTTTCAATTTTTGACTTATTCACTTGGAGGTTGTTTAAGACACGTTTACCCACTACTAATATGTTTTGTGGGGTTTTTTGAATGCAGGAAAAGCTCATGGATAAGCTCGGGGAGTTCAAGTCTCAACAATTGATCTCATATTCATTTTGAACATGTCGTGTTGTAAACGTAAATTTTACAATTACATGTTCTACGTTTTAACACAGGTAATTCTAATAACTATGTTATGTAAATGTTTGATAATCAAAGTGTTAAAATATGTTTAATTTGTTTCATGTTTTTAAAGGAAAACTTTGAGACCAAATTCCACAAACTTTATACTATGTATTTAGAAATCTAGGTGTTACAACACTTTGAAGATTGTTAAAGCCTCAAAGTAAGAAATTGTTGAGTTATGTGGAGGCTTTGGCAAGAAAGGGGCAATAGACCCTAGATTGGTTGACCCTAATTCCACGAGCTTTTCATGTTTGCAAACATATTAACCCTAATTCTTTACTATAAATGGATGATAGGGCTTTGTAATTTGTGTAGCATCGATTAATATTAAACCTCAATTACAAGAATTGGACGTAGGTCGCACCGACCAACCCACTGTAAATCATTATGTTCTATTATTGTTTTTTGATCGTGTGTGTGAGTTTATTACTTGAGTATATTCCGGTCGTTCCATTCCTAACATAAACAATCAGTCTTAGGTAAACTTTGGGTTTCACGGGTTGATCTTCTTATATCAAAAGATAAAAAAGAAATATGTGCTGCATCCTATGATTTAAAGGCACTTGTTTATACACATTAGTGTTTCTTGGTATGAATTTGAAACTTTATAGTAATAAAAAAAACGAGTTCATATGAGTCATACCCCATATCAAGCATGAAACACAAAGTTAGGTTCTAATGACAGCTCAACCATTTTAAAAGTTCAAGATTCTTCTTCAAATTTAATGTCACAAGACTTCTTTTTTACGTAGGTTAGTTACCAACAATAGTAAACTAAAAAGTTTATATGATCATATGCATTTATCGCCTCCTTTTTGCAAATTTAATGTTACGTTTCTTACGAACTCCGGTATGAAATCTTTTTGTAATTTCATTAAAGCTTCTAGTTTTATTATTTTTCATTCAAAATAAATGAATTCAAATTTAAATTTTGATATAACACAAAAATCATAAGCTTAGCAATTAGGTAGACAACCACCTCTAGGTGCCTCAAGTTCGACTCCCACTAGGTAAAAATCTTTGAGTAGCCAGCTACCAACCCACAACAATGATTGGGACATTCCAGGTTAGGGTAAGAGTGTAATGGGATTGTGGGGTAGAGATAGTAGTTTGAACGTTACTCCTTGGCTTCACTTCAAACCATGACTCAATTGTTGAAGTAATTGAGAATATGAACACAGAATTAGAACAATTCAATATAAAGATGATTCAAGAAAGAATGGAATTGTGAACTGGTATTGATTTTTGGATACCTCACCGATTACATCGTCTCCTTATTTATAGCGTTTAACTAACTATAACAAACACTCAACAAATATTGAGAATTTACACTAAAGACCCTAAACTAAATCTTCCGAACGGAAATAACCCTTCGGAAGATATACATACTTCGGAAGATATCCAAAGTACACTTCAAATCCCTTCCGAAGCAAACATAACCTTCAGAAGATATCAACTTAACTCCGGAAGAAGTATGTTAAGCTTCTGAAGAAACTTAACTTCGGAAGTAATCACTTGTTTTGGCTTTTAATACTTTACAATCTCCACCTTAAAATCCAAAACAAGATCTTAACCAACTCCCAATGCATCCAAGCAAAACTTGAACTTCAAACCAGGTAGAGACTTTGTAAACATATCTGCTAGATTTTCCAGAGTAGACACACTCTCCACTTTCACCTTCCTAGCATTCACCACATCCTTTATGAAGTGTAACTTCATATTAATGTGCTTTGTTCTCTCATGAAACATGCTATTCTTTGACAATTGAACTGCACCCTGGTTATCATAGAACACCACTGAGTCTGCAACTTTTATTCCCAATTCAGAAATAAAACCATGCAACCACATAGCTTTCTTGACTCCCTCGGTCAATGCTATATACTCAGCCTCTGTTGTAGATAATGCCACTACATGCTGCAACTGAGCTTTCCAACTAACCAAGTTGCCCAGTACTTGAAATGAATACCCTGTAATAGTTCTACCCCTATCCAGGTCCTTAGCAAAATCTAAATCCACATAACCAATAACCTTGTCAACCTTCTCATGTTCATGATGCCCAAACTCTAAACCATAGTGCTTAGTACCCCTGAGATACCTCAAGATCCATTTCAAAGCAACCCAATGAGCCTTACCCGGATTTGACAAATACCTGCTGACTAAACTCACAACATACCCAATATCCGGCCTTATACAAACCATTAAGTACATCAAGCTACCAACAACATTGGCATAAGGTACTTTTTCCATATAACTAACTTTAGCATCTGAGTTAGGACAATCAGAGCTTGACAGTTTAATATGAGCACCTTCTCCAAATAAGACCTTTGAGACAGCTTCAACACCCTGTGTTTTCTATTTCTGTGATCTCCATACCCAATATCTTCTTTGCTTCACCTAGATCTTTCATCTCAAACTCTGACATCAACATCTTCTTAGTAGCTTCAACTTCTTCCAAGTCAGAACAAGCCACCAACATGTCATCAACATACAATAACAAATACACAAATTTGTTCTCACTGTATTCCTTAAAATAGACACAACTATCATAACTACTCATGTTAAACCCATTCATCACCATATGTTTATCAAACCTTTTATACCACTATCTAGGGGATTGCTTCAGCCCATACAAGAACTTCTTAAGTAGACATACCTTATCTTCCTGCCTATTAACCTCAAACCCCTCAGGCTGCTTCATATAGATAGTTTCATCCAGCTTCCCATGCAAAAATGCAGTTTTCACATCCAACTGATGTAGCTCCATATACATAGAAGCTGTCAATGACAGCATAACCCTAATAGATGAATGTTTCACCACATGTAAGTTTCATTATAATCCACCCCTGGCTTTTGTGTAAACCCCTTAGCTACCAGTCTAGCCTTGTACCTACGAGGTTCATTTTCAGAAATCCCATCTTTCAGTTTGAACAATCACTTACTTGACACATGCTTGTGACCCTTAGGTTTATTAACTAGATCCCAAGTGCCATTCTTATACAGAGATTCCATCTCTTCCTCTATGGCTTATACCATTTTGGGCTTTCTTTCACAGAAATTGCCTTAGAGTATGACAATGGTTCATAAATGCTTTCTTCTTCAGCAGCAACAAAGGCCAATGCAGACAAATCCATCCCCTCTCTAAACCTGAGAGGAGGTATCACTTGTTTCCTCTGTCTATCCCAAGCCAACTGGTAATCATCCATACCATCTTCCTGGCTATCAGAGGCACCTTGATCAACACCTTTATCATTCACACCTTGCTGTTCCACCTCAATCTGAACCCCACTCTGAACTTCCATTTCTGACTTCCCTTTCCCTTCAATGTCTTTATACATAACATCTTCTTGGAAAATTACATCTTTGCTCACTATCACCTTAGGTTTGCCTTCGTCTAATCTCCACAACCTATACCCCTTCACACCCTCAGGGTATCCTAGAAAAACACATTTGCAGGCCCTAGGTTCTAACTTCTCTTGGCTAACATGAGCATAAGTCAAAGATCCAAACACCTTAAGCTCCCCATAGTCATTCTTTCTTCCTGACCATGTCTCCATAGGTGTTCTCATGTCTAATACAGCTAATAGAGACCTATTGACCAAATATACTGCAGTTGCAACAACTTCAGCCTAGAACATTTTGGGTAAACCAGAATAGCCAACATGCACATCACTTTTTCAAGAAAAGTTCTATTCATCCTCTCAGCCAAACCATTCTGCTGAGGATTCCCTGGCACAGTTCTATGTCTAGCAATGCCATGAGCTTTACAAAACTGATTGAACTCATGATTGCGAAACTCCAACCCATTAATAGTTCTTAACTTCTTGACATTTCTTTCAGTCTGAGTTTCCACCAATACTTTCCATTCCTTGAATTTACTGAAAGCATCACTCTTATTCTTCAAGACAACAAACCAAACTCTCCTAGAAAAGTCATCAATCAAGGTCGTAAAGTATCTAGCACCACCTTAGTAGGACCCCATAAATTAGAATGAATGTAGTCTAATACCCCACTTGTGATATGCCTAGCTTTTGTAAACTTTACTATCTTGTGTTTACCAAGAATACAAATTTCACAAAATCAAAATCACAACTCTTCAACTCAGTCATTAACTGTTGCTTATGCAACTCCACCAGCCCCTAATGACTAATATGACCAAGCCTCCTATGCCATAACATAGCCTTAGAATTACTATCACTTGAGGCAGATGCCACCTGAGGTTCTACTACACCGACACTATCTAGTAAATAGATATTATTATCCCTTCTACTACTAGACAATACTACCATTGACCCCTTAATCACCTTAGCCTTACCATCTCTAAGACTAACATGGTAAGCAGAACTCTCTAACAACCCTAAAGACAACAAGTTCCTTTTAATACTAGAAATATACCTTACATCATGAAGATCCACTTCCATGCCATTCTTCATTTTCAGAGTCACTGTTCCATGATCCACAATCATGCAAGGCCTATCATCCCCTAGCTTTACCGATCCAAGATCTTCAACCTTTAGATCTTTAAAGAACTCTTTCATAGGTGTCATATGGTATGAGCACCCTGAATCCATCACCCACTGATCCTCTTTCCCACTGCTTGTGACAACCAACACATCTACACTTTCATATCCATTAGAGGAATTATCTTGTGCATTGTGTCTGGAATGAGTTTTAGATCCACTTGACTCACCATTCTTCCTTTTCCAGTAAGGACAATCCTTTTTGAAGTGCTTTTTTAGACCCACACACATAACACCTCCTCTTATACTTGGACCAGGACTTTGAGACACTTCTTTGCTTGAAGTTTCTTTGTTCAGATCTTCCCCTGACTACCAATCCCTCTCCACCATCTTCCTTATAATCAATTCTCTTCTTTAACTCCTTTGAATTGAGAGCTGCCAACACTTCTTCCATGGTAAGTGTGTCCCTACCATACATCAAAGTATCCACAAAATGCTCATAAGAGGATGGCAAAGATGTCAAGAATATGATTGCTTGGTTTTCATCATCTAATTCAACTTCGATGTTCTCAAGATCCAACATCAACTTGTTGAATTCATCGGTATGATCTTCAATTGACTTCCCAGGAGCCATTTGGAATGTGTACAACCGTTTCTTGAGATACAGCCTGTTCGCAAGAGATTTCGTCATGTACAAACTTTCCAATTTTGCCCAGACCCCTGCAACAGATGTCTCCTTCGATACTTCTCTGAGTACTCGATTCCCCAAGTTTAAGATGATTGAATTGTGTGCTTGTTCCAGCATCAACTTCTTTTCCTTGTCTGACATTGTATTCGGCAACTTGGATTCTCCGGCCAAGGCATCCACCACTCGTTGGTGAACGAGTAACGCCTTAATTTTCAATCACCATAACCCAAAGTCGTTCTTCCCGTCTAATTTCTCAACTTCGAACTTTGTTGACACCATTGTTACCGCCGATCGATCTTTGATTGAATTTTGATCCTCAATTGAGCCTCTAACCACGCTCTGATACTAATTGTTGAAGTAATTGAGAATATGAACACGGAATTAGAACAATTCAATACAAAAATGATTCAAGAAAGAATGGAATTATGAACTGGCATTGATTTTTGGATACCTCACCGATTACATCGTCTCCTTATTTATAGCGTTTAACTAACTATAACAAACACTCAACAAATATTGAGAATTTACACTAAGGACCCTAAACTAAATCTTCCGAACGGAAATAACCCTTCGGAAGATATACATATTTCGGAAGATATCCAAAGTACACTTCAAATCCCTTCCGAAGCAAACATAACCTTCGAAAGATATTAACTTAGCTTCGGAAGAACTATGTTAAGCTTCGGAAGAAACTTAACTTCAGAAGTAATCACTTGTTTTGGCTTTTAATACTTCACATCAATTAACTCCTGCTAGTTAATAAGTTCGGTAATACTCGTTTTTTTAGAAATTAGGTAGATTAGACAAAAGTAACACAATGATCACAACCTGAAATGATAATTGAAATCACAATCGATAAAGTAGTTATTTAAAAGATAAACAGATCTATTGTTATAATCTTTTAAAAAAAACGTAGGGATAGGACTTAGGAGGGATGGAAAAAGATGCATGGATGGAGTTTAGAGCTAGGTTAAAAAAATAAATGAAAAAGAATATATAATTTAACATTAACGTGAAGGAAAGAGAGTTTGAATATGACTATTTGACCATTGGTTATGAATGAAAAGATAAGACTTCTTCACCCTTACTTTTGGATTAGGTTGTCTTTTTTCGGGTCCACATGTCTCACATAGGGTGATCCACAAGCTCAAACAAGATACTTCCTGTAATGGAGAAATAGCGAATTAAAGCATTCACAACTCATGCCTTAAAATTATGTGAGTGTGAATTTTTAAATTATATTAGATATTTTTGAATGATTGTGAGTGAAGAAGAGATAAAATGTTACTGTTCATCTATAAATTTATGGATTCATTATTTAATTCTTATAATTTTTTTAATATTTTTGAAAATGGTTGTGAGTGAAGAAGAGAGAAAAGATAATGAAAAAGGTATAAAAATATATTGTTTAATTGAAAAAAGAGAGAAGAAGTAATGATTTATAGTGTAATTATATATATAAAGATAAAGAATGAGATGCGGATGCTCTTAATTGGATGACTCATGACTTATTATCAACATGACTTATTATCAAAGCCGGTTATAATCATATTTTTAAATAGAATAACAATTGTTTCAGATTTGATCTTACATAATTTCATTTTTTAATTTATTATCAAAGCTGATTGTAATCATATTTTTGCAATATTAAAAACCCATATTATATATCATATTTTCTAACGTCGGAGAAGTTATATATATATATATGATTGTGGATGATGTACAACTTCGTTTTACAGTTTTCAATCTTTATATTTTTTACATTTATTTTCTTATTAAATAGCATTGGCTTTAGAAACATAAAAAAGAATATTCATTGCCTTGGTGGTAAGGCATTTGTATTGTAAGGCCTCCAACCTAGGTTTAAGGCCAAGGAACAACCCCTCCAGCCAAAACTGCCTCTTTTTAATTGAGTTTAAAGCCTTTGTGAATAATGAAAATGTAGAGACTAATGAAGAGCCTGATGCAACCCAAACATCCAAAGCTTATCCTGTATGCGTGCTGCACAAGTACTAAAGAAGAATGCTTCGGAAGTTTCACACATGCAACAGAAATACTCTAAGTGTAAAATCTTCCGAAGCCAAGACCAATATCTTTCGAAGCCAAAGAT
>BJCM01219009.1:0-10312 GCA_018326385.1 Flaveria bidentis | reverse complement strand
TCAAGAATCGATTAGGAATCGATCTATAGCGTTCTATGAACTTGAAGTACGAACTTAGAGGCTTCTGGACGGCTAGGATACGTCTGGAGTCGAAGTGGATTGAATGCTTACGTTTTTCCACGAATTAAGTTGTATTTATAGGTTAGGGTTGCTCATTCGTGCGACTGAACCATTAACATGGTTCAATCGTGCGATTGAGTTATACGGTTGGTCCTTTCGCCCGACTGAAAGTTCAGTCGTGCGACTGAGCCAATCTTATGTGACAATCATACGACTGATCCAGTCTCCTGGTTCAGTTGTGCGACTGAGTCATTCGCATGAAGTTGTTCATGCGTATGGTCCATTAGCATGGGCCATTCACATGATAACTTCATGTTGTTAAGTTTGATTGTATTAAACATCATAATATTATTTATTTTAATTCAATCAACCACAAACCTATATAATCAAGTCAATATGCGTTAAACAACTCATTAATGATATATTAAACAAGACAAATCATAAACAAATATTCTCATTTCATTAAGTACCCAATATTACATAAGTGCAAGACATTCAAGACATATTACATTAAGATCAGGATCTAGGTACATATATGTATCAACACTTCTCCTCCAGTCTTCTTCACCCCAAAACCCTCAGCCCTCTGCTTCTTACAATCCCTACTCATGTGGCCTTCCACGCCATAGTTAAAACACCGGACCTTACGATAGTCCTTTGCTACATGCCCCATATTCCCACATTTGAAGCACAAGTTCGACTCCAGCCTACCCCCATTATGCTCCTTTCCACATCTATCACACTTCTTCAAACCCGCACCCGATGTGACCACACGGCGGTCGTCTACCCATGCCTTCTTGTTATTTGTTGGGGAACCACCTTGACCAAACCTTTTCCCATTCCAATTCATGTAACCACTCCCATTCTTGCTACCTTCAGCCACCACCACCCCAGCTCTCTCATCATACAACCTTCCTGCCAAATCCACCACCAACCTAAACGTTCTCAGTCGGGCAGCGATCATGTGCCTGCGAATATCCGTTGGCAAACCCTGAATGTACCTCTTAATCTTTCGCGACAGTGGCATCGCCTGATCTGGCACCAGACGTGCCATCTCGTTGAATTTGGTGGTGTACTGCTATTGTGTCATCGTCCTCGCCTCCAACTGCAGGAAGTCCCTCTAAACCTTATCCATCTCCCTATGAGGACAAAACTCCTCAATCACCAACTTCTTCAGCTCCGACCATCTCATCCTCCCAATTGCCCGACTACCCTCGGCTTGGACTATATTGTCCCACCAAAACAGAGCCAAGTCCACAAAAGAGTGGGCAGCAAACTTTACTTTCTGATCCTCCTGGCACTCGCTGATGTTCAAAAACTTCCATTTCTCTCACCCACCGGTGAGCAGCAGAAACAATGCCGTTACCATCCAAAGTAGGGGGCTTGCATCGTTGAAATGCCCCGTAGTTATAGCCTCATGCCGCCTCCGGCGCAGGCTCTTCTTCTTCCTCTCCTTCTTCGTCATCAAACTGAACCGTCTCAGTCTCGGTCTGTCTTCTTTCACCCGTTGGTCTACTTCTTTCCTTCCTCTCCCCCTCCCGTACAGCTTTAATCACTTCAGTCACTACAGACGGTAAGATTGTCTGCATGACCAGATGCACCTCTTCAACCACAGCCTCTTTCACCGAGGCCCTTAAGTTTGCACTCTCATTACCACCCTCCAGATGAGGGGTCTCTGGTTCTTCATGAACCACCTTTTTCACTCTGGGTCTTCCCCTCTTGGGTTGCGGTTCAGCACCACGACCTCCACCACATGAAGCTTTAGAAGATCTACCACCGGCCATCCTCACACACACTGAAAGATTCAAACACCAACACGGTCATTCAAGGAAACAACTCAGTTTATGTCAAGTATAGTAAGTCACTAATTACAATGGCTAGTTGTGATTAGCCACTTACTTTACTCTTCATACCCCAAGCATTACCTGTCCTGACTAAACCAGTATCTAAATCTACAAACAACACATAACCACATAACATGTGCACATAATACCGATTAGCCTAACCAAAATACCTGATAGCACACAGCTACTCAGACTGACATCCCTTCCCTTTCCATCCCATTTTCAGTTTAAGTTTAGGTTTATTTTGAAAATTTACTCGGTTCACTTAAACTTTGGCTCTGATACCAACTTATAAGGCCCCGTTCCTGGGACACTCACAGCTGGTCAATCATTGCTCATAAAACCTATAATTACATTTAACTTTCATAAAACATCGCAGTGGAATCATCAAAATAGACATCTCATTTCATTATAAAAGCATTTGCAAAACAATACATCATTATCAAGTTATAAAATACATGCTGCATTCCATCACAAAAGCATTATAAAAATGGATGCCATCCAAAAGAGCTGAGTAGCTGTCCCATGCCATCCTCAGCAACATCACCTGCCAACTGGAAACACATAAAAGTCAGCGTTGCTGAGTGAGTTTTAGTTTTTATAATAAAACATACCTTGCTTTCATTAAAACCGTTCTTTACTTTTACATGTGATCATACATCATACGTACACATTGATAATATCATTATTATTTTCATCATTCGTTCATTAACTTTCGTTCATTCACTCATTCGTCATAACCATTCAGTTTCATTACTTTCATTCGTTCATTCATCATTACATCTTTTCGTTCCGTCAAAACCATAAACTTTACCCTTCCGTAATGCATAAAGCTGGTACTGGGCCGAAGCCCATCATAGACCTTCCATCATGGTGCACAGCACCCTGCCTGCAGTACCGAAGGTAAAATTCAGGTGTAGCATTGTCATGTGCTATACCCTTCTGTCATGCATAAAGCTGGTACTGGGCCGAAGGCTATCATAGACCTTCCATCATGGTGCATAACACCTTGGCCACAGTACCGAAGTTAAGAAACAATGGTTCCATAAAAATGGTCAATCACAAAGAAAGACACCGATGTGCATCCTTCTAGGGTAGCTAACCCACACACCGTTGGCTAACACCATACATTGGGCGTGTCCCGACATACAAGGCTTGCAAGACTTACATTACTTTCCATCATTTGTTGATGCATGCACTCATACATCATGTTCCTTTTTTCATTATCTTCCACTTTACGTTACATAATACTTTCCTTTCATTCATTAACATTCCACGTAAATCCAAGAGAAAATAATCATACATAATAATATGGAACATCAACATACACTGTCAACGCCATCATACAGGGCATCATCATACATACATAACATACATCATGCATAATCATGCATAATCATACATCATCATCATCCATGCTCAACATAACCTTTATGGCCTCGGAAGTCATCTTACATGAACTCCCGGGAACCTTCCACGTCAAAAATTACATCTGCAATTTTTCCCGAAAGTTAGTAAATAAACTATGTTTCCTCGGGTACACAAGCCCTACTTGGGCGTATGGGCACCCTTCAGTCGCATGGCCTCCCAGGCGCCTGAACACCATGCGGATGAACACCAGGAAAATGGGCCCAGTATGAATGGACCCAATGTGGATGGACACAATGCGGATAAATCCCATTCGAATGGACCTAATGCGGATGAACACCTGTGAGAATGGACCTAATACGGATGAACACCTGTGCGAATGGACCTAATACGGATGAACCTAGGCGTATGGACCCCAGTCGCATGACCCCCGTGCGAATGACCCTCAGTCGCACGACTCACAAGCGTATGGACTCCAATCGCATGACTCACATGCAAATGAACCTCAGTCGCATGCCATTCAGTCGCATAGCCCTAGCTGATGCAGAATGCAGTTCATCTTGAACCCAATCTGCGATTTTCGGCCTCCAAGCCCTCCCAAACTCGTTCTAACCCCAAATTAACCATCCTAAACCTTAGAAACACATACCACAACACCATTCAAGCACACACATCACACACAAACACATACATACAGTTTCAACACACACATTTCAAAAATGGGTTTTACAATGTGTTCTAGCCCCAAATCAGTTGAAAACATGTAAAAGAGGGGTCTTAGAACTCAAACAAACAACACTGTCGAGTAGAGCTTCAATCCAACCCACTACACCTCAACTTTCACGCTCGAATCCACGAAAACCGAAGCTTGAGGCCACCTTTTCCCTCTCTTCTCTCTATGGCTGAATTTCTAAGTGTGGGGGAGGAGAGTGGGCTGCCTTCTCCTCTTAATCCCCCAATCTTCCAATCTTTCTCCCATTTTGGCAAGTTTGGTTCCTCGATTGTGAACTTTATTTTTTTATTTTATTTTTTTTACTTTCTTCGGCTTCAAATAAAATAACTGGGTGTTACAACGGGTTCTAATCTGGTCATAAATATTGTATATTTCAAATGGACGGGAATACATAGAATTGAGGACTTAGAATTGTGCCAAGTAGCAACTAAAGCCTTTAAAAATTTACCATTTTATTATAGTTAGGGGGTAACAAAAGAAAGTTGCTTAGGGACACTGGTCAATTTTTATGAAGCTAAACTTGTATTTTTCGTCTTTCTCTCCTACTAAATAAAAATGGATTTTGAATAAGAAAAATATATAAATTATTAAAATATACTAAACTATAAGATGTAATTAAATCTTATTATGATTCTTGATTTTATTATATGTTATTTATAATTTTATTAATTTTTATAATTTATTATTTCATTAGTATTTTGTATGTTATATTTTGTAGAAACTCACCAATTTATTATCGACAATCCCTTTAGTGATGAGTATTGTCTTCGGATCTACAATCCTCCCTTCTATGTCTTGAGTTTTGAAAGCAATTTGCAAGTTTACTTTTCTAACTTTTTTTAGAGTGGACTAATTTAATTTAATTAACTCCTAGGCTTTTTATAGGTATTTGATGGGAGTAAAATTATTTAATTATTTAATTAATTAACTTTTAGGTCGTTTTTAATATTTTTGGTTTATATGTAAACGATTTATAGCTATGGATTTACTGCCCAAAACATAATGATATCACTCAAACAAATTATATATAAACCTTCATATATGTATGAAAATTCAATGTATTCCTGTAACGCTGGTATGTTCAAGCTAAGTCTGCCCATAGGAATGGAATGGAGTGAATGAAAGTCTGAAATTGATGAATGAATGAAATTAATCATTACATTCCATTTATCTAGCTTGGTTACCATGTAGGAATGGAATAAATCATGACTTTATATTGTTTGTTAGAAAAGAAAATATAAAATAATGGAATACAAATGTGGTTATAATAGTGATAACCAATGGTGGTGGTGGCCAGTGGTAGTTGTCGATGACAGTGGTTGGCGACGGCGGTAGTGGTGGTGCCCGGTGGTTGTAGTGGTGGTTGGTAGCGGTGGCAACGATCGTGGTGTGTGGCATTGATGGCTGGTTGTAGGTGTGATATAAGGCGAGAGCCACCTGGCTAGCCACCCAGGTCGTGCACACCGCAACATGCGAACACTAAGAGAGGCACGATCGCTAAGGCGTTGGGGCACTCGCGGAAGAAAACTAGCCATTGGGCTCATTGAGGGGGAAGATAGAGCTGTCGGGCTCATTTTATATATATATTTTTAAACATTACATGTTACCTTATAAATAGTACCCCACTTTTTATAAATATATCATAACATTCATATCTACTTTTTCTACTTCCCCTCTATAATTTTAAAAAATCCTCTTACTAGAATTGTCGAGCATTTAGGATGGTTCGTTTCAACAAAGTTTTAATCTTATGGATGATAAGGTTTTTACAAATTTTACATTTAGTTAAGTAAAGAGACATAACAGACTCAAACCAAACTAGTTGAAGATGTTTTGATTGTTCAAGTAAGGAGGCACTCTCATCACAGGAGTAAGAGAGGTTCACGCCAATGAGAAGAGTTGGGGCCTCGTAAAAGAAACAATATCCTTAGTCAAAACAGGAGAAAATAGTTTTCTGTCGTGTTTGGATTAATATATCTGAATATTGACAAGTCGGTATGTTATTGATTAATCATTTTCTTTAGTAAAAATTTAGTTTCACTTTTTTTTATTTTTAATATTCTCATTCAATATCTTTTTGTAGTCTTCTATCAAAAGTTGAAGGTGTTTTGAGCAAAAATTAAAGACTCTTTCTCTGAGCAAGTTGATAATAGAGAACGCACCGACGACATGATTTCCGGTCTTGGACCAAAGTTCATAAATATGTCGGATTATTTATGAATTTACATAATCAAAATAGTCACCGAAGCGGCCAAGCGGGCGTCACAACTAACATGTTTATGAATTCACTCGTGAAGAGTAGAAACAAAAGATATTTAGAAAGTATGACGTCAATAATGTCTTTGAAGAATATTATTTATGGAGAATACCAAAGGGATGCTCGAAAATGCTCCAATTAGTTGCACCGGATGCGGAGGAAGCACAACCAGTAACGAACACTAGCTCATCCGTTGTGTACGGGACTTCAACCAGTTTCGATGATCGAATTGGTATCGACAAAAACTTAGCCAATTCAGATACCCTAACACAAGAACCAAGTCAGCCAATGGGAAGAGATTGGGAGAAAAAGTCGACTCAAAGTGTTGATTCAGAATTTGCTGCAATTATCAAAAAAATAATGACAAGTATCGATGCGACGATGCAGGACCATTGTTGTGGAGCAATGCAACAGTTTCACAATATTGAGGAGACTTAGAACACTTAATAAATCAAATAGGAAACCAGCTAAATAAAACAAAGAAAAAATGTAAAGAACAAAGAATACAAGTAATTGGTTTTAAAGAATGGTGTATATTGCTCTCAAGTGTTTTACAAAAGCTACAAGGATTAGTATTAATGATCGGTACCTAAGATGCTTTATACTACCTTCTATAACCGGCCATACTTTGAATACCAGGTGAGAACATTAATCTAGACAACAAGATCAATGTAAAGTCAAAAGGTAGATTGCCTTTTGACTAGTGATTATGACATGCCATAGCTCACATACTTATGTATTACAAAAAGGATAAGTATATATGTAGAAAGTTATATACTCTAAGACCTTAATCTATAGTTGATAATAGTATGGACATTTCACCAACTTGTATAAGTTTGTGAGTCTTTACAGATGATAGTAGAAAGTGGTTCATCTTTTGTCAAAAGTAAGTCAAAGAAATCATGTCTTCTCTATTTTCGGAAAAAATCAATTGTAGGGATTATATGAAGAGGCTGATACAACCCAAACACCCAAAGTCTCTCTTCCATGCATGCACATAAGTACTGAAGAAGATTGCTTCGGAAGTTTCACACAAGCAACAGAAATATTCTAAGTGTGAAATCTTCCGAAGCCAAGACCAATATCTTCCGTAGCCAAAGATGAAGTCTTTCGAAGCTTTAGAGACAAAGTCTTCCGAAGCCAAAACTTGAAAACGGATTTCTTCCAAAGACTTTTAGCACACATGCTTTATCTGATGTACTTTACATAAAGTTGGACACCTTTCCGCTGCAACTCTGTAAAGTCACCAACTTTCACAAGTTAGTGAAAAGGTCCATACTTTTAGTAACTGTACATTGAGGTCTTGAGTCTATAATCTTTCTGCTTTATGTACTTTATTCTTTTTGTAATAGATTAGGATGTGAGATATGGCATGTCATAGTCACTAGTCAAAAGGCAATCTAACTTTTGACTCTACAATTGATTTTGTTTTGTGTTTAGTCAATTGTTTCCAGCTGGCCTTCAAAGTACGACCGGCTGTAGGATGTAGTATATGTATCTCAAGTACTTGTAATTTTCTTTTATTCTTTGTAACACTTGTAAAAGAACTTGAGAAGGCAATATACTACAATCTTGAAAACCATCTCCATGTGTATCTTGTTATCTTGTTCAATCTCATATTTACTTGTGTTCTTAGTGTCATTACTTGAGGTTAACCAGTTTTACTGTTTAATTAATTGGGTTTTCTTAACCAATTCTCCTCTTTGTGTTGTTGTGTTGTATTTGCATACCCTTCAATGGTCCTGCATCAGTATGTTGGCTTTGGAATACTTTTTTTGAAGCTTTGAAAGACTTCATCTTTGGCTTTGGAAGAAATGTTATTTTGGATTTAGAATATTTGATACTTGGTGAATTTATTTGAGTTGTATCAAATCTTCTAAACTAACTTTCATTGTATTTCAATATACTTGTTGAGAGAAATTTGGTTGCATTAGCCTCTAAGCATAACACTTACAAACTCTCCCTAGGCTAATGCTACCAAAACTGGAGGGTAACTTTGAGTCTTAAATTTCATCTTTTGGCAGTCCTCATTAGAATCAAGACTATACCCTTCATCATCAGTTGATCAGAATTCCTCAGACTTTCAAAGTATGTTATCATCTCATAGAGATCATGCAAAGAAAGGTCAAGCATGTTTCGCTAGCAGTACACATCTTGACCCCCTTGATCTCTAGTAACATACCATTTGTCTAGGTTAATAGCAAAGGCCTAAAACAAGATGGGTCTCTTAGCAACAAGAGGCTCTAAATGAATTGGAGGTGGCTGAGTAGCCTCTTCTTGATCACCCTTAGGATGTTCTGACCCATACTAAGATGTAGAGTTATATGCGTTGGACTTCTTCTTCTTCTTGTCCCTTCTTATGGCCATCCTCTTTCTCTTTTTATACTTTAACTAAGAAGGCTGGTCTTAAGTACCAGATGTTCTTTCTTTATACTTCTCAGTTGGGTCCCATTCCTTCACAAGTTGAGTTGACTCTTTTGGTTCAACCTTAACCTTAGTTTAAGCTATAGCCTAACTTGTTCATCCTTGTTTCTTTCTTCTCTATAGGAGGATAGTGACCCTTCTTAGTACAAACCTCCTTACTCACTACTGGTTCATTTTCCACTATCTCCTCTTCATCTTCATTCTTTTCTTGGATAGGTTCAATAAGGGACAACTCATCTTGACAAGTTTTACACCTTGGAGATCTTACAAATAGTAATGTGTGTGGAGGAACTATCTCACTTAAACCCAATCCCTTGTTGTTCTAATAAAAAATATATGCATTTATAGATGAGGATATGATGTTCTTGAAGGTTTCTTCTTCAAGAACACACTTTTCAGCCATGGCTTTGCTGATCACAAGCTCAGCCTGACATTCAGTTAACTTGGTAATTAGATTTTTGATTTGAGTCCTATAATTTGTGTGCTCATTCTTAAGAGTTGAAATCGTTTTCTCTAAATCTTCTATTTTTAAGTTAATAGTCATTTTCAGCTCTTTTGAAGTCGGCTTTTAATATATTCGAAGACTCAAGGTCAGATCTCACTGCCAGGTTATATGAAAAACATCCATCATACTTGTATAGATTGAACCCTTGCTATTGATTATGAATACATAAAGATAACACAAAAGTTTACATAATTGTATATTTTTACTTGACACTATATTTTACTAGCCTCGGGTACTTATCCATCATAAACATATCAAAGTCAAGTCCAAGCTTCTTGAAGCAACTAAACTTCATGCTCATATAGGTAGCTCATTTCTTCTTGCACTTTTATATGTAACTTTTCAAGTGAACTATTAAGAAGTTAGACTTCAACCTCCTCAACTTGTAGGTCTGAACACATAGTTTGAGATGTTGTTGCTAATGTGTTCCAATCTTTGGATGTTAAGATTTTTGCATTGAATTCAACATCTAGAGTTATACTAGATTGGAATTTGTATCTTAACATGAGAGAATTTAGGTGGATTTCAATTGTAAGGCCCCGTTCCCAAGACGCTTACCGGTTAGTCAATCATAGAGTAAAACATTCAAATTATAACATTTTGCAGCGGATATATATAAATTTTCATTAATACCAAAAATTGTGTCAAATCGACATATCATTGTTTACATTCCAAAAATGGTATTAAGTACACAATCATTCATAAAATGTGGATGTCAATCTCGGATCATCCCCAGTAGCTTATGCATCCATGCCCGCACCTCCTCGGCATCTGTTAAGTCGCTGGATCGGTAAACATCCGAGCGTGTTCTTAACGGAAGGATAAACAACATCAAAAACCAAGAGACAATCAATAACACGAACTATAATTAAATGGTTTCATTGATAAAACCTAACGATTACAAGCTCGTTACAACATAAGAATCAAGACTCTTGGCAAGGGGAGATCGAGCATGATCTCCCCTCTCATCCGGCAGCACCTAGGACCCGGGCAGACTCCTTTCAAAACCCTTAATCTCACTACACATTGAAACTAGTATATATAGGCCTCGGCCCATATTAGATGCGACTGGGCCCATTCGTGCGATTGGACCATGCGTATGGTTCAATCGTAGGACTGGA
>BJCM01219005.1:0-27943 GCA_018326385.1 Flaveria bidentis | reverse complement strand
TGGGTAGTACTACTGGGTCTGACGAGCCCCACCTGTGTGACTCGAGGTCAGCCGGGTGCAATTTGTCCTATTGAACATCGTCATGACAGGATACGTCATGACAGGAGGCAACATCGTAACACAGTCAGCTTCAATTGCGAAATCACTATGAATTAATATTTACTGTGAATAGACTAGCTATCTATTACAATGCACTTCTTTTATATGACTACCGTTGAACTGTTTATGTTTGAATAACTCTCTTGAACTCACCAACCATTGTGTTGACATTTTAGTCTGCTATTCTCAGGTCAGTAACCCGCTTGCCATAGGAGCACTTCACAGCTGCACATGCCTCATAAGACTCAGTTTTCAAGACATTATATTTGAGTTTAATGTTTTATATTGTTCTTTGGGTTGGCACATGTTTTGCCACATTATACACTTCAAATTCTTTGGGTTGTTTTTGTTATACGTTTCCGCACAGTTTTCAAGTTTTTACTCTGGTTGATTTGGTTTAATTATTGCATATAGAGTCGTTCTGAGTAACTATTGACTGTGATCCTGGTTTGTTCACACGCCTCGCGGTTAAACTCCGCACGTGGATTTTGAGGGTGTGACAATCCAGATGTTTTTGAACATGATTATATTGAAAGAATCTTCAACCTGTTGGGATATGATAGAGATTTTGAAAGGGGAGATATCAAGAAATGGTAGAAATCAAGAAAGGGGAGAAATCAAGAAAGGGAGACTATGTAAGTCATATAGATTCGTATGTCATACTTATCTGAAGTGCATCTCAAATACGAAATGAGGATTAGATACATCTTCAAGGCATATTTCCTTAGGCGTTATTGGAATCTTTGAGGGAAGAACCTACAATTACTCAAAGTATATCTTTGGATGCCTATGTGATCAAATCAGGGTCCAAAAGGGTGGATGTTCATGTATCCAAGGTTCATCCAACTGATTATCAATGCAGAACTACTTGCTATTGAAAAAGGTGGTGATGTTTCTCTACAAGCTCACTTAGGAAGATCAGTTCTTAATAAGATAAGTGGTAAGTATGAAGGAGAAGAAATGCCAATGTTTGCTCATGTTCGTGATCTAAATGCTGGTATTCCATTAGAGTTAGTATATGAAGATCAACAATAGAGTTCTCCTGTTGCATGTAAATAAGTATCCTATTCTCCTATACAATCACCCATACACCATCACCATCTATCCCTTCCCCAATCAACCATTCATCATCACCCTCCATCACCAGCAAGTCAAGCACCCACCACTGAACACACTCATCGCATTTCTCATATTCTCTCACAAGCATCATTCAATTCTTGTGATATTGCACTAATGTCACAAGCCAGCGCTCAACCACTATCAATCTCTAAACCTTAATCACCAGTCAACTCCAATAAAACATAACCAATTTCACCCACCCTTAACCTTCAGTCACCTAAACAAATACCTCATTAAAGGCCAATATCCCCAGTAGTTGAATCGTCTCATGCACTGAAAGTGTTGTTGCTATAGAAGTGACAAGTCATAAAGAAGATCATGAGGACGTCATGGTAGAGATATTGAAGAAGCTTGTTAGGAAGTTATTAAAGAACAAGATCAATAGATTAATCAATAAGATGAACGTGAAAGAAATTATGTTGATGTCCTTGCATACCATGAGGATGATTAGAATGATGATAACACTAAATTTAAGTAAATGTTATCTAGTTGTTGAGTATAACAAACTGATTGTCAAGTCAAACAAGAGGTTAGGGAGGATAAAGGAGTTGAAAGGGAGGATGAGGGAAAATAAAGAAAACTGAGTAAACAAGAAGCTTCACTAACAAGATTGAGAGAAAATGCTTAGGAAACAATGAAGTAATCAATTCTCTACATGAGCTAGTTAGAGAACCGCAAGACTCTGCTGAACATAAGAAGTAAGAAATGTAGAAGCTATTCTTCGAGTTGAACAAAGCAAACAATTCTCTTATTGATCAATCCATGTTTCTAAAAAGGAAATATGAAGAAATTTATGAGCTCAAGATGAAAATTTGTGCTCTTGAATTAAATGTGCCAATAACAAAAACGACAAAAATATCTGCTAGGCTGAAAAACCAATCATTCAATATAGCATAAAAAGACATTATCTGGGAAAGATTAAGAAAGGGATAATTGAAATTCAAGACTCTCTTAAAAGAATAAATACTATGTCTCCAAAAAAAATCATTAACTGGATTTATCTACTTTGAAGCCTATATCACATGATGATACTAAGAGTGATGAATAATGGAAACAACTAACCAAGATGGATTCCCACAAAAAAATAAGAAGAAACAAAAGATGATCAACTACTGACAACAAAAGATAATTTGGAAGAAAGGCCACAATGAGCAATGTTCATGACATTGATCAACCATGGCTTTCCATATGACATGGTATAAAGAATGAATATGTCAAAAATGGAGAATATGCTTAAGAGTTCAAGCTTGCAAGATTAATGATTCCTTACTACAACTATGAATCCTTCTCAACATTTTAGGCTATTCAAAAGATTAAGAAAGAATTAGGACACTATGATACAACAAAACTCTCCATGTATAATTTGACCTGCTGCTTACAAAATCATAACTACAAGTCATATGAGCTTAAAAGAGATCGGTGGCTGAGCTGAGGATAATGATGAACATTTAATGAAAGTAGAGTTGGAGAGTAGAATGAAGTTCAAAACTGAAGCACCAAATCCAGCATATGAACATCAATCAAAAACTCTTACTGAACTAATCATAGTTGAAATCAAAGATCAATTCAAAGGAAAAGAAAAATTAATTAGAGAACCAAAGGTGTCCTCATGACCTGAAGACTCTCCCAGGTTTTGAGCTCAACTAACTGGCATGCTTAAATCTGTTGTATGCTGATCCCAGAAAGATGTCAGGTTGGTTTGAGTCTGCATTAATGAAAGAATACCACACCAGATGGGTGAACTTCAGACCTCAACAACTGAAGTGGTTTATTCGCAAGTCTAAAGTGGATCTCATAACTAGAAAGCCTAAAGTAGTGTTGAAGTGGAGTCCCCCACGCATAATGTCGAAGATTCCCTTACGGGCAATGCCTCATGACTTCACTCCACATTTCATGTAACGCCCGAAAATTTTCTTTGAAGCCGACGAAAGAAGAAAAAGAAATAAAGTCCAAAGTCCAGGGACCAAACTCGCCAATGAGAGAAACTTTGATGAATGGGAGTATAAAAAGGGGTAGACACCCAATTCTTGCCATTTTTCAGCCAAGAAGAGAGGAGAGGAGAAGGGAAGGAGAAAAAGAGGAGAAAAGCTTGGTTCGGGTAGATTCGAGCGTGGAAATCGTCGAGTAGCTGGTCAAATCGAAGCTCTACTAGACGGGAACGTTTGTGTGAGTTCTAGGACCCATCCCTTACACGTTTTTGAATGATTTTGGGGCTGGAACGCATCTGAAAATCTTTTTTTGAGTTATGGGTGTAAACCCGTTTTTATGCATGTGTGTATGTGTATGATTCGTTTGGGGCTTGATTTCTTGCTTGGTTATGCTTGAATGAGGTCGTGGTATGTTTCCCTAAGGATTATAAGGGTTTATTTGAGCTTAAAAGAGGTTTGGAGGAGGTTGGAGGCTGAAAACGGTCGGCTGCAGTCAGGATGAACTGCATTTTGCATCAGCTAGGGCTAGGCGACCGACTGGAGGGTGATTGGAGGCCATACGGCTGATTGCAATGCGATTGTGGTTCATTCGCACAAAGGGTATGCGACTAAGGTCCTTTCGTACGAAGGGTATGCGATTGAGGTTCATTCGCACGAAGGTTATGCGACTGAGGTCCATTTGCACGAAGGGTATGCGACTGAGGTTCATTCGCACGAAGGTTATGCAACTGAAGCCCATGCGCCTGAAGTCATGAGACTGAAGGCCATACGCATAGAAGCTATGCGACTGAGAGTCCATATGCATAGATGTCCATTTGCCCATAGGTTCATTCGCAAAGAGTCCATATGCCCGAATGACAGTAGTATTGTCCGACTTTCAGAAAGTGCGGACTTAGGCTCGGACCCTTGGGGTCGTAGATGATGAGATGGGCATGGATGAGGCAAGACGATGTATGATGATGAGTTGACGATGATGATATGTATGATGTTATGTTTGATGTATGTTTGGCGGTGCATGTGATGTATAGTATGTCAGATGTGTGTTATGTATGTATGATGATACCTGTATGGTGATGCTATATGTTTATGATTTTGTTTATGTTCCTTGTTATATGTGATTATCTTCCCATGGTTGTGCGATGTATGTTAATGAATGAAATGAAAGTAATATGTAACGTAATGTGGAAGATAATGAAAAGAGGAACGTAATGAATGAATGCAAGCATTAATAAATGAATGAATGAATGAAAGGCTTGCGAGCATATGTATGAGGTGAGTGACTCTGTGTCACAACAGACTCGAAAGAGATCCTTGTTGTGTACTCCTGTACTGTGTCAGTCTTCGGACATGAGTTGAGGGTTTGGTTACAGGCTCCAGCACAGTATCAGTCTTCGGACATGAGTCGGGGGTGTTGCATGAGACAGGATCCAGATGAATGAGAAGAGGATCGCGTACTCTGGTACTGTGTCAGTCTTTGTACATGAGTCGGGGGTTTTTGTACAAGCCCCAACATAGTATCAATCTTCGGACATGAGTCGGGAGTAGTGCTTCAGACTGAGAGGAGATGAAAGAGAAACGAATCGCGTACTCCAGTGCTGTGTCAGTCTTTGGACATGAGTTGGGGGTTTGTGTACAGACCCCGGTATAGTACTAGTTTTCGGACATGAGTCGGGAGTATGGCGTGAGTTGATGAATAAGAAAGGTAATGATGGAAAGAACAAACGTATCAAATGAACGTTAACGAAATATCTTAATAATGTACTAAACGGGATCTTTGTCATTTGACCTCAGTAATCGTCGCTGAGTTGTGCCACGAAGAGGGTAAAGTCTAACCAGATCTAGAATAGTATGACAAATGATGAAGATACTAATGATACTATTCGTATGTACGTATGATGTATGATCACGAACGAATGTAAAGTACTGTATGATTTTGAAAGAAAGTAAAGAACGGTTTTAAGAAAGAAAAGTATGTTTTATTATAAAACTAGAACTCACTCAGCAACGCTGACTTTGATGTGTTTCCAGTTGGTAGGTATGATGCTGAGGATGGCACGGGGTGACTACTCAGTTCTTTTGGAATTGCATCCATTATTATAAGGCTTTTGTAATGAAATGTAACATGAATTTTCTAATTTGACAATGGAGTATTGTTTGCAAAAGCTATTATATTTAAATGAGATATTGTATAAATGTTTCGGCTATGATGTTTTTATGTAAGATGATGCAAATTTTGTTTTGAGTGCGATGAATGACCAGCTGTAAGCATTCCGGGAATGGGGCCTTACATTTCAAATGGTGGTATTATGACTGGAGGACGGGTGAAGCAGTCATAGTTCTAAATAGAGAAGACAAAATGGAAACTATCAGGGTATTCGACCCAATGTGGCTTACAAACTTGTCAACTGAAGATGTCCACACATTATACAAGTGGCCACTGTTCTATGACGCGCAAGATGTTGTACAAGCTCTCTAATTCCAGAATGTGATATGACTCTGCTTTGCATTTGGCATACACACTTAAGTCATAAAAGAGAAGTACAAGAGGTTTGAGGAGCAAATGAAGAATGTCAGATGTTAGAGTAAACTAGGTCCAAGGGGGAGTTTGTTCATACATATGTCCCTAGTTTATGTACTTAATGTAAAAGTATGTTATGGCTTACATATGTGTAATGAAACAATGTAGTAATATATGATTTTTGTATTGATGTTTACATATATCTGATTCATATATTTAAACTTATTATATAGATTTGAAGTTGTTATATGATGATTTAGGCTAATGGACCATACTTGTGGACCATGTGCATGAATACATCATGCTAATGAACCAGTCGCACGACTGAGCCAGACGACTGGATCAGTCGTACGAATGAGACATGAGATTGACTTAGTCGCATGACTGAACTTCAGTCGTGCATATGAATCAATCTCTTGGGTCAGTCGCACGATTGAACCATACTAATGGTTTAGTCGCACGAATCAAGACTACAAACATATAAATACCACTTAATTCATTGAAAAATAGAGACTTTTGACATATACTCATAACCTAGCCGTCCAGAGCATCCAGAAACCATATTCCAAGTTCTTAGTTTGCATCTGATCTTCTTCTACTCGTTCTTAACGTTTCTTTAAACGTTAGATTGATCGGGATTGTATTCTCACTTATTGGATCGCCATTCAAATAGGATTTCGTACTATTTGATCCGGTTTCTCACATAATTAGTTAGTACTTACGTACACGGTCCTAAAAAGAGGTAAAAGGCCTATTATGTTCACTAATGTGTGTTGGGGAAGGTAGAAAAATACAGTGACCATGCTTAACAACTGCTAACAAAGTAAAAGAAACAATGATTTTAATGAATCTCATGTAAAAGAACATAAGTCATCCCAAATAAAAACTACGTCTCTACCAAAAGATTTAGATAAGTTGTTTCTAAATAATGCAATCCTAATTCCCAAGTTGAGCATTTGACCACCTCCTTAACAAAATCCATGTCTAATCATGCATCAGCTGAAGTGAAACTTCAGAAGTTTCAATTATCATCTCAGCAATATAAGAAATTGTTAAGTTCTCATATTAAATCAAAGAATAGGTATGGGTTGGGATTTAATGATGTTGCACCCTCTTTGAATGATAATTACACACCTTTACCTGTTTCTATGACTAACACTATGTCAAATCATTTTGTGCCAAACACAAAAGTTGAATCAAGTTCTGAAACAAATCAATTGACAACAGGTAATGAAACTGAGGTGAGTGAAAATGAGTCTTCTAAATCAGAAGACTTAAAACAAAATGACTGATAATTTGACTATGATGAGTTATGCCTAATGAAGAAAATCTATCTCTTGAACAACATCATGATGTTATGCAACATCTTTTGAAACATTTTGGATGAGTTTGATGAACATGATGAACAACATCATGATGTTATGAGCAATGAAGAGAGTGAATCTTTTGAACCATTCATGCCCAAATTTCTTGAAGAAATCAAGCTGCCTTATCCTCCAAATCAAAGAAATATGCTAAACACTATCTACAATAGGAGTGCTCAGCTGAATGAAGGTCTTCAGGAACATAACAAACAACAAAAATCATCAAAAGAAACTGAAACTGATGTTAAGGTCAGTTCTATGGAAGAGCTAAAACATACTTCAGCAGAAAAGTCAAAGAAAACATAATCAACAAATCTTCCACAAAAGAAGAAAAATGTTGAGAAATCAACATCCGTAGAAGATCTACAATAGAAAAAATCTACTGGATTCGTAGAAGATCTACGGAAGAACAAATCAGCTGCTTCAAACATAAAAAAGGCCAAGCAAAAGAAAGTGATGAATCCTAAACAACATAACTTATCTGAAGCTAAACAAGAACCTTTAGAAATTATGTCCGAGAATGTCAAGGATTCATCAGCCGCAAAATCTAAAAAATAGTTAATGGTTCAGAAGCAGTAGAAGAAGAAGAAAATGATTAAATCTGAAAGTGAATTAAAAGAGAAATGTTTCAAGTGGTATGATATGAAAAATCACAACATTGATGATTGCTATTTCAGCAACTATTGCTCCATTTGCAATATGAACAATCACACGACATCTTATTGGTATTACAAAAAACATTGTGCTATTTGTCACAAAAATAACCATTCCGCTCAGGAATGTTATTCAAACAAAAAGAACAAAGCAAAGAGCACAAAGAAACAACCATCTCATCAGGTTGAATCAGCCTCACAAGCAAGTAATTGTCATTAAGACTCACTACCCAAGAAACTACAACAAAAACAAAAGATGCATAAAGTTAAGAAGCAATCATCCTCTGATGATAAACCAATGAGAAAGAAGGAAAAATAACCCTTTACCCAAAAAAAAAGAAGTAAAGATAACATCCTTAACTCGAAACACCTTACAAGAAGGTAGAATTAAAGAAGAAGACAATAAATGCTGAAGACACCTTCTTTGATCATTTTGAGAAGGGTAGTGAAGTATCACAATCAAAATCAAAATATGGTGAAAATTTATTCAATCAAAGTTCATCATCAATTGCAAAGCAAAAGTAGCAAAAGGAGAAGATGAAGAAGAAGTGATTGACAAAACAAAAAACAAAGTGCTTGTAAACCATCTTCAACATAATCATCCTCACCTCAAACAAAACATAATAAATCAATTAAGTCTAAAAGAAACATTAACAAATCAAGACTCATTCATGAGGGAGTAACAAGTTTAGACTTAAATGGTAAGCCTATGATTATTAAGTCTTGGGTTCCACATACTAATTGATTTCATTATATATCCAAAAACAAACATGGAGGACTGACAACAAGTGGTATTTTGACAGTGGATGTTCCAGGCATATGATAGGAAATTGTTCTCAATTCTATGACATCAAACATAAAAATACTTCACATGTGGCTTTTGGTGGGGATAAGAATAGAGATAAAATTGTTGGTGAAGGAATGGTAATAAATGGTGCACTCAAATTTGAGAAAGTAAATTATTGTGAAAACTTACAATACAATTTACCGAGTGTTTCTCAAATTTATGATAAAAATTATGCCACTTTATTTGTTACTGTTACATTCTTAAGTCAGGATTTCCCATGCCAGAAGATAGGATCCTTCTTATAGCATCAATAAAAGGAAACAAATATGTTTTGGATATGAACAATACTTCCATTACAAGCCATGAAACATGCTTGCTGTCCAAATCCTCTGAAAATGTTTTGGAGCATATATAGTCATATATAGTGTGTCTGTCGCTTGTCGAATAGTCTAGGCCTAATGTAATACACCTGATATGTTGTATACACATGAAACTGGGTCATTCGCAGGAGCATATGCGAATGAGACTTAGTTGTACGATTGAGCCATGCTAATGGACCAGCCGTGCGACTGAGAGATGCAATTGGGACATTCGTAAGACTGAACCATAAGTATGGTCCAGTCGCACGATTGAACCATACGCATGGTTCAGTCGTACGATTGAACCATACGCATGGTCCAATTGCAAGAATGGGTACAGTTGCATCTAATATGGGCTGAGGCCTATATATATACTAGTTTCAATGTGTAGAGAGTGAAGGGTTTTTTAGAGGAGTCTGCCCGGAGCCTAGGGCTGCCGGATGAGAGGGGAGATCATGCTTGATCTTCCCCTTGCCAAGAGTCTTGATTCTTATGTTGTAAAGAGCTTGTAATCATTAGGTTTTATCAATGAAACCATTCAATTATAGTTCGTATTATTGATTGTCTCTTGGTTTGCTGTTATTTATCCTTCAGTCAAGAACGTGCTCAGATGTTTACCGATCCAGCCGACTTCACATAATGAATCTCAATTGTGCCATAGAAGCTTGGTTCATTCCAACATGAAGAATATGAACAAATTAGTAAAAAATGACATAGTCATTGGTTTACCAAAGATATAATTTTATTGTTCTAGTCATCTTTGATCATGTTATAAAGGAAAACAACATAGAAGGTCTCATATATCCAAAAGAATCAATACAAACACAACACCACTCAAAATGCTTCATATGGACCTTTTCGGTCAAACCAATGTAATGATCATTGGTAAAAGACAATATTGTTTGGTGATTGTTGTTGATTTAACCCAATTGATATGGGTATTTTTCTTAAAATTGAAAAATGAAACATCAAAAACATTAATGGAGTTAATCACCTAGATTGAAAATCAACTTGACTTGAAAGTCAAAATATTAAGAAGTGACAATGGTATTGAATTTGTTAATCATGTTTTAGATTCCTTTTACTGGGACAAAGGTATTGGAATGCAATTTAGTATTCCAAGAACTCCACAACAAAATAGGGTTGTGAAAAAAGAAACAAAACTCTCATTGAAGTAGCAAAAACAATGCGAGCTGACTCACACTTGCCTATTACCTTTTGGGCTGAAGTAGTGAATACAACATGCTATGTTCAAAACTGAACATTAATTGTCAAAGATCAAAATAGAACTCCTTATGAGCTCTTATTTAAAAAAAACTTTTATAGGATATCTTAAAGCTTTTGGATGTCATATGTCTGTATTAAACACTAAAGAACAGATAGGAAAATTCTCTGAACATACTTATGCTGGTTTCTTTGTTGGTTATTCATGAACATTTAAATCATATAGAGTTTATGTTCCACAATAAAACATTATAGGGGAATTACCTAATGTTTTTTATGAATCCTTATTCCTAAATGGATCATCTTGGTTGTTTGATATAGATGCCCTAACAAAGCCATTTAACTTAGGTTATTTGAATATTGTAGGTGCTTCAGATACATGTTATCCTTATGTACCTCTAAATATGATTGAAGTATCACTATCAGCGGATCCTCCAAGAGTACAATTACATACTTCAAGCACTGCTGATCCTGGTCCTTCACCTCATACAAGTCATGATCATACTGCTAGAAATGAAATTTCAACTTTCAAAGTAGTAAACATAGTATCAACAACAATTAACTGTGCATATATAAATTTCTACTACATCCGGAGTTGTACACTTTGCATATGCAGATGTTCGATCTACATCAGTAAATATTTTCTCTTCCAAAGATACTCTTTTACTTTCTAAGGATTACAATGCATCAACAAATCAACAAACAACATTCGTAGATGTTCCAGTACTTCCTAAGGATGTTATCCTTACACTTGTTGATACCCAAAATGAAGATGGATTTAATTCGGCTTTAGAAGATCAACATGATACAGATCTTGACTACCTTATTGACTCTCCATATCAGCCGGATCTATCTCCACTAAAATATATCACCAACTTGGATTCTATCATTCAAGTTGCTTTAATTCTAGCATCAAGAATTCATATGAATCATCCAATAGAGAACATCATTGGTGATCTCTATGAAAGAACCATATGAATTCAAGGGGGAGCTGCAAACATTTGTCTTTTCTCTAGCTTTCTTTCACAAGTGGTTTATGCCAATATCACTATTGCACTAAAGGACAACAGCTAGATTGAAGCAATACAAGAAGAGCTTTAGCAGTTCCAAAAGCAGAAAGTTTAGAATCTAGTTATCTACTCGAAGGCCAATATCCTATTGGTACAAGGTGGTTGTTCAAGAACAAACGAATTATCATTAGAAACAAAGCAAAGCTAATAGAATAAGGATATACTCAAGAAGAAAGGATAGATTATGATGAAGTTTTTGCACCTGTTGCAAGGATTGAAGCAATTAGAGTCTTCTTACCCTATGCTTCACATAAGAAGTTCACTATTTACCAAATGGATGTAAAATATGACTTCTTACATGGCAAAATTGATGAAGAAGTCTATGTTGCTTAACCTCCGGGCTTTGAGGATCCTGATTATCCACAGAAGGTATACAAGCTTGACAAAGCTTTGTATGATTTGCATGAGACACCAATAAAGTGGTATATAACATTATCATCTTTCTTGCTCAAGCATGGATAAAAAAGATGAATAATGGATCAGACTCTCTTTCTCAAACATGATTATCAAGATCTATTGGTTGTCCAAATTTATGTAGATGATATTGTTTTTGGTTCAACAAACAAGAGATTGTGTTAAAACTTTGAAAGTTTGATGAAAGCTGAATTTAAGTTTTACGGGAGACTAAATTTATTTTTTGGTTTGCAAGTTCATCATAAATTAGATGGAATTTTCATAAATTTGGAGAAGTATATTCATCAAATCTTGAAGAAGTATAATCTTGTTGATACTTCATGCAAAACTCCAACATCAACAATAGATAAGATTGTACCTGATCCTACAGGAAAATTAGTTGATCAAAGAGAATATAGATCAATGATAGGATCTTTAATGTACTTAATTGCAGTAGGCCTGACATAATGTTTGTTGTGTGTGTTTGTGCTAGGTACCAATCAGATCCAAAATAATCACATTTGATTGCAGTCAAGAGGATTTTCAAATATCTCAAAGGGAAGCCAACTCTTGGACTTTGGTATCCGAAAGAAGGAGATTTAAACCTCTATTCATATTTTGATAGTGATTTTGGAGGATGCCACAACAATAGAAAATCCACAACTAGTGGATGTCAATTTATAGGACCAAGACTTGTTTATTGGCAGTGCAAAAAGTAAACTAATGTTTCAGCATCCACAACTGAACCTGACTATATAGCTACTTCAACCGCTTGCTCTCTATTATGGTTGCAAAACCAATTACTTGATTATGGTTACAATTTTCTTCATACACCATTTCACATAGATAACTTACCTGCTATGTTTATCACTCCTAATCGAGTACAATATAGTAAAACAAAACATATTGAAATCAAATACAATTTTCTAAGAGATTGTTCAGAGAAAGGTTTACGCATCATCAACTTAGATTAATCATCCTTAAAAAAGAAAAGTATGACTTTGTTCTTTAGTTAATACTTATGAAAAAGTCCAAAAACATTCACAAAACATACAAAATACAAAAATATATGTTTTCTATTTATAGCATGTATAGTCTGGGAAATGATGATACAGTTCGATATTGTTTTCATTTATGTTTAACTTATAATAAAGTCTGATCAGATGTGTTTTGATATGCGAGTAGGTTCAACCTGGAAAGAAATTTATCAAGTTCATGCTCAAACTTAATGCTTAGACGACTAACTGTGGTCTATTCCATCTTAAGAAACAAGCAAGTAAGTCTTCTCCTAAGTGATTAACATTACTCACATAAACACACTATGATCTGACATACATCAATTTCTATCTTTGTAATTCATTATCCCATTGTTTTGCAAGAGCAAAGACCTGTGATTATGCAGACCTTTACTTTACATATCATTGTCATCCCTTTATTTTGTGGAAACAAAGACCTAGGTTAAAGGCACAACTATTTTACGTAAGTAAAAAACTTATGACCTAATGATGATCATTTCTAAGATTTGAAAAGAATTCAATGTGATCAATTGTATATTTTCAGAGCTTATCCATCAAACTACATTTATAAGATTTTATAATAATCTTAAGATACAATGTAATTTATAAAGAACATAGTTTTTAAGTGTGAAGAAGTGAAAATATGACTCATCTATGGAGGGACAAGTTGTTTTGGGACTTAAATGTGGAATACATGTTTGTCTATCTCTAATTAACAACATAACATGATAATTTACATGGCTTGTTGACAATATTCCCTTTTCTAAACTTACATGGATCCATATACTTGCATTTAACACTAGATATGTGTCTACTAACTTAATCACAATTCATCAGGGAAGTTGATTTGTGTCAAAGTATGATCCTACAATATGTGTAATTGCTTGTAGATATTTATTTATGTTTTCTCCATAAAAAGGATAGTTCATTTTCTTTTCTTTCTATTCTCTTAATATATTTTTTTAAAAATTCTTAAAATTAATCATTGATCACAAATTTAGGAGGAGTAGTAATAAGCAAATGAAAATGAGTTACCTATAAGGAAGAAAATTTGGAGCTTAAGCTCTAACTTGTCTGCAGGATATTTGAAGTTTTAATCAAATCAATTTCTTGCACAAACTGCTACTAAAACATGTCAAGAAGGTCCAAAAGCAAGAAATGATTCTACATAATTTGATAGAATCATACAAACTATACAACCTTTACACTTGAACTAAAGCTATAGTGCATTTTACACTTCAGCAAATGCTATAGTGTGAAACAAAATAAGATAGTATGACCATCCTTAGATTTCTAAGCTAATGATGTATAATATATTTCTATAAATTGATAACTTATGGAAAATCAAGATTCAGTTCTTTTAAGTTAAGCCATCTGTAAATAAACTAAGGAGGAATTAATTTTCTACGAAAGAAAACATCTGCAGAAACATAAAATTAATACAACAGGGTAATGAGAACTGTGGGTCCCAAATCATTTAATAAGTGAAATTAATAAGTCCGGGGGACTATAAATGATGTTTTTGACTTGTCATTTTCATTCTTCACTTTTTAGAACACTTTTTCAACCTAGAAAAAGTTCGGATAAACCCTTGTCAACCAATATTCAAAATTACCAACTCTAAACAATAAATCATACTCAAACATTGTCGTCTATTCTTTACAATTTCAATATTCTCAAGGAAAATCATATCATAAAAATCAAAATCAACATTTTGATCCTTATGTATTAGTAAAACTGTTCATATTCTTATGTCTGAAATATTGTTTATGACCTAATTTTTTCTCTTTCTTGTGCAGATGGCAAATAGAATTGCAAGAGAACATAATGTCTGTGCATTCTTAAATATAGAAGAATCCGTGGTTGAAGGGTATCGAGACATTATAAACTACATAAGGAAATCTAGGTTGTTTTTTGTTATGGAAGCAGATCCATTCATCTATCAAGCACACAACATCGATTTTTGGAATTCTACTCGAATAGAAAAAGAAGGAAGGGATGAGGTGATATATGCGGGGATTAAGAATGAAAGATTGAAAATTGATGAACCGTTTATCTGATGGGGTTTTGTGTTGGGAGAAAGAAAGAGAGGTCATCCAGAAGTTTTTGAACATGATTATATTGAAAGAATCTTCAACCTGTTGGGATATGATAGAGATTTTGAAAGGGGAGATATCAAGAAAGGGCATAAATCAAGAAAGGTGAGAAATCAAGAAAGGGAGACTATGCAAGTCATATAGATTCTTACGTCATACCTATCTGAAGTGCATCTCAAATAGGAAATGAGGATTAGATACATCTTCAAGGCACATTTCCTTAGGCATTATGGAATCTTTGAGGGAAGAACCTAGAATTACTCAAAGTATATCTTTGGATGCCTATGTGATCAAATCAGGGTCCAAAAGGGTGATAAGATGTTCATGTATCCAAGGTTCATCCAACTAATTATCAATGCAGAACTACCTGCTATTGAAAAAGATGGTGATGTTTCTGTACAAGCTTACTTAGGAAGATCAGTTCTTAATAAGATAAGTGGTAAGTATGAAGGAGAAGAAATTCCAATGTTTGCTCATGTTCGTGATCTAAATGCTGGTATTCCATTAGAATTAGTATATGAAGATCAACAACAGAGTTCTCCTGCTGCTAGTAAACAAGCATCATATTCTCCTTTACAATCACCCATACACCATCACCATATATCCCTTCCCTAATCAACCATACATCATCACCCTCCATCACCAGCAAGTCAAGCACCCACTAGTGAACACACTCATCCTATTTCTCTTATTCTCTCATAAGCATCATTCAATTATGGTGATATTGCACCCAACCTTAACCTTCAATCACCTAAACAAATACCTCATTAATGGCCAATATCCCCAGTAGTTGAATCGCCTCAAGCACTAAAAGTGTTGCTGCTGTAGAAGTGACAAGTCTTAAAAAAGATCATGAGGATGTGATGGTAGAGAAATTCAAGAAGTTTGTTAGGAAGTTATTAAAGAACAAGATCAATAGATTAATCAATAAGATGAAGGTGAAACCAATTATGTTGATGTCATTGCATACCATGAGGATGATTAGAATGATGATAACATTAAATTTATGTAAATGTTATCTAGTTGTTGAGTATAACAAGTTGATTGTCAAGTTAAACAAGAGGTTAGCGAGGATAAAGGAGTTGAAAGGAATGATGAGGGAGAATGAAGACAACTGAGTAAACAAGAAGTTTCACTAAAAAGATTGAGAGAAAATTCTTAGGAAAACAATGAAGTAATTAATGCTATACATGAGTTACTTAGAGAACTACAAGACTCTGTTGAACAAAAGAAGAAACGGAGAAGCTATGATTCGAGCTGAACAAAGCAAACAATTCTTTGATTGATCAATCCATGTTTTTGAAAAGGAAAGATGAAGAAATTTATGAGCTTAAGATGAAAATTTGTGCTTATGAATTAAATGTGCCAACAACAAAAGCAACAAAAATATCTGATTGGCTAAAAAACCAATCATGCAATATAGCGTAAAAAGACATTATCTGGGAAGGATTGAGAAAGGGAAAATTGAAATTCAAGACTCTCTTAAAAGAGTAAAGACTATGTCTCCAAAAAACAATCCTTATGTGGATTTACCCACTTTGAAGCCTATATCACATGATGATACTAAGAGTGATGAATAATGGAAAGAGCTAACCAAGATGTATTCCCACAAAAATAAGAAGAAAGAAAAGATGATCAACTACTCACAACAAAAGATATATTGGAAGAAAGGCCACAATTAGTAATGTTCATGACATTGATCAACCATGGCTTTCCATATGACATGGTATAAAGAATGAATATGTCTAAAATGAAGAATATGCTTAAGAGTTCAAGCTTGAAAGATTAATGATTCCTAACTGCATCTATGAATCCTTCTCAACATTTTAGGCTATTAAAAATATTAAGAAAGAATTGGGCCACTGTGAAACAACAAAACTCACCAAGTATAATTTAACCTGCTGCTTACAAAGTCACAACTACAAGTCATATGAGCTTAAAAGAGATCAGTGGCTGAGCTGATGAGAATGATAAGAATTTAATGAAAGTAGAGTTTGAGAGTAGAATGAAGTTCAGAACTGAAGCACCAAATCCAGCATATGAACATTAATCAAAAACTCTTGCCGAACCAATCATAGTTCAAAGAAAAGATCAATTCAAAGGAAAAGAAAGATTAATTAGAGAACCAAGAGATTTGATACCAGGAAAAATATGGCTATTTGATACCACAGTAAGATAGATTACTAAAGAGAAGTTAACTCATTGAATTATTTGATCATCTCACAACTCCCGCATCTGCGAAGAAAACATGGTTATGGCCTGGAAACATCATCCAGACTGGGATTGTGTAGTTATTAAAAGGAGTTCTGGAAGGATCTGATACTTCCATTCAGTGGAAACAATGTTGACTCTCTTTGATTATGATATTCAAGATCTTTAAAGCTTAATCATTACTAACTATCCAATTAATCCAAGAGGAAGAAATTTCTTTGTAGTAGTGGGTAAGTTAAAGATTAAGTTCCAAGATGATGTTTTAAAAGAAGCAAGAAAGGATGATGCTAAGTACTAAATCAATATTTCAGATTCATTCAACTTGGATCTTAGGATTCATCTCATTCAGATCTAGAAATCAAAATTAAGATGGGTGGACGTGTGTGAATCAAAGAACAAAAAGATGGATAATAAAAATGTTATGATTTCATTGACATTGAACAAACGAGTTACAATGAGAATCATAGATGGCTGGTGAAATCAAACCAACCCAAAAGAGAGGATCTCTCCTTAGGTGGTGATTCACACCATGAGAAACACACACAAAAAGCCACACTTGCAAAAATGCACTAGTGGGTCTATTTATATTATTATTACAACATGACCTAATTTTGACTCTCTAATTGTCTTGATGTTGACTTTGTCATGTTGAATTGTCTTGAATTGTTGTTTTTGTTGTAATTAACTGGGTCTCTAAACTTGTACAATGAGTCTTCAGTTGGCTGTAATTATGATTTGGTAAGCTTCACTTTATTCCATTATTTAACCCCAACACTAAGCATAACAAAAGAACACAAGGGCATAGAAGATCAATATCCAACTCCTCCATATTGGTTGATGATGAATTCTTGAGGAAAGTTAGATACTCAAACACAAAAAAAAAACAATAAAGATTATTGAGGAAAATCAATATACATTTCCCATAACTGAATGGGGATATGTTAAGAGGACAAAATAATTGGTGTTTTTAAGAAATGAAGAGAGAAAGAAGGCTAAAAGTATAAGACTTTTTGATCTGGTGGAAATCAAACTTGTTCATCCAAGCTACCCTTCATATCTACATGATAAGTACTTCCCTAAGCATAATGATGAACAAGCTCAAAGTGACATATGCTTATATGTGCACCTTATCGAATTCATAGATAAACTGCATGCTAAGGCCTATAAAAGGAGACAGTTTGAGGCTGGCCAATTAATTGGAACAAAGATAAAGGATGTTTTTGAACTGATAATTTCAGAATAGGATGAGCTAGAGATAGTGTATAACAATCATGTTTTGGAAAGTTTAACTACAAAAGAGGATGTTCTTGGTCTAAGCTTTGACTCATTAAAGGAGATAAATCGAATGGAGATCAACTACATATTTGATGACTAAAAAGTTGTAGTATCATACTTCAACAATAAGATTGTAGCAAAAGTAAAGGAGCTTTCAAGTTTAAAAGATTGATTACAAGTACCTAAGCCTAAGGGGGAGTATTGTTAGGTCAAGATCTATTGTATAGGCTTAGAAATTTAATCCTAATTTGCAATTAACTCTTGTACATCTTATATCTTTTGTATGCAATTTATGTATAAAGGTTAACCTCATTATATGTTGATTTATGTATCATTAAAGGAAAAATAGTATATTTAATCAATTTTCAAAAATGACTAAGTATAAGAATTTTCTACAGAAGCACAACTTGTACTTCCATAGATGTTCTATGACAATAACAAAGGATTCGTGGATCCGAGGATCTTCTGCTGATGAACTTGTTGCGGATGAAGTCCAAGTGATATCTCTTACGGAAGTAAAATCTCCTACTAAAGCCCAAAGATCTAATGAATACAAAGTTCTTCGGAAGATCGACACTTGCATGTACTTCACTAAGTACATCAAGTAAACAAGTCAAACACTAAGTGACATCATAAAGTCAACTCCTATGGATGACATTAAGTCATTCAAAGCATGTCACATCGGACATTCTCTAGAATAACTTTCTTACCTAATAAGAAAGTTACTATTACCCTAACAGTAATTCTAAGTGCTTATAAAATCAAGGCATAGGGTCACACATTAGGGCATCCATCATTACACCAATCAGAAGTCAATCAAATGAACAAACCCTAGAAACCACCATCAACAACCATCAGAACAATATACACCAATTTATATTTATTTGGCTTTTCATTATTTAATCAAATCATGATAATTATCACAACATAGATGTCTAAGTAAACATTGTGGTCTAAGTTTAATATGGACATAATATATTGACAAACAACATAATAGTCTAATTTATAATAATGTTGGATGATGTTAATGATCAATTTCACAAAAATATGACCATGTACTTGAAAATTTAACAAAAAAATTAAGTTATTAGTATAATTAGTTTGTCAACTTGATTTGTTTTGTTAAATGTGTTTCTTATATGTTAGGACCATTTTCATATGGAGTACTAACTGATTCTACGCGAAAACCAAGTCAAATAGTGCGGAATCCTTTTTGATTGACGATCCAATAAGGGATAACACAGTTCAGATTAATCTAACGATTAATGAAACGTTATGAATGATTAGAACACGATCAATTGTAATCTATGAACTTGGAACAGGTTTTCTTAAGTCTCTGGACGGCTAGGGTACGATTATGTGCGTAGGTATTCAAATTGTTACGTTTTTCCATGAATTAGATTGTATTTTTAGGTTAGGGTCTTCCAATCGTACGACTAAACCATTAGCATGGTTCAGTAATTCGACTAAATCATGCGATTAATCCATCCACACGGCTGAAGGTTCAGTCGTGCGATTGAGCCAATCTTATGTCTCAATCGTACGATTGATCCAGTCTCCTGGTTCATTCATGCGACTGGTCCACTAGCATGAAGTATTCATGCGTATGATCCATTATCATGGTCGATTCATATGAGAACTTCGCACAATGAAGTTTGAACATGTTTATCAATCATTATTTACTAAGAATTATGTATAACAACCAGAAAGCTATATATTTAGTTCACTATAAGTTATCACACAATATACAATGAATATTAAACATTATAAAATTCAACCACACTTTGTATTTCATTCATACCCATTCAGTTACATATATGTAAGACATGATAGAAATATTACATTTAGCTCCTAAACTGGGTACACATGTATCAACAAACTCCCCCTTGGACCTAGTTTACATCATTGTCTAACATTCTTCATCAGCTCTTCGAATTTGTTGTACTTCTCCTCACTTGTAACTCCGAAATTTATCTCAAATGCGAAATAGAGTCGTATGACATTTTGAAAGGGGAGGGCTTGTACAATGTCTTATGAATCATAGAATAGTGGCCACTTATATAAGGTATATATATCGTCAGCAGACAAGTTAGTCTGCCACATAGGATCAAATACCCACATAGTATCCATTTGGCTCTCCTTTTGTAAGACTATATCTGCTTCACCTGTTCTCCGATCGTAATACCACCACTTGAAGTGTGGAGTGAAGTCCTGTGTCATTTCCCTTAGAGGGATTTTGGACATTGCGCGAGGAGGACTACACTTCAGCACTACCTTAGGATTTCCAGTAATGGGATCAACTTCAGACCTTCTAATGTACCTCTTCGGTTGTTGAGGTCTGAAGTTTACCCACCTGGTGTGGTATTCTTTCCACAGTGCAGCTTAAACCAGCATGACATTTTTCCCGGATGAGCATACAACAACTTTAGGTGTGCCAGCTGGTTGAGCTCAAAACCAGGGAGAGTCCTTAGATCATGTGGGAATCTAAATTACTCTATGCCCTTTTCTCTCTTAACTTCATACACATTCAGATCCTCAAAATATACCAATGCAATGATCTTACCTGACATTTTAGGTGTTTCTTGACTTTGTACAGCTTGGTGTAGACATTGGGCTTTTGTGTAGTGCGCATGGCTCAGATCTCAGCAAAACATGTCGCCCATTCAGCCTATTTGATATCAATATCGACGTTTGAGGCTTGGGCTTGACTCTTATTCTTCTCAGTCTCTTTCTCCATCTGATCCAACTTGTCAAATGTATCACTGCCGTGAGTATCACCCAAGTTGGGGACAAAAAATTTCCCTCTCAGTCAGTGTACTCTGGATAGTGGTCACCAGTGACATCCTCTATCTGGATTTCATCTATGTCATTGAGCTCATTGTCAGTTGTAACCTCAAAAGTAGGAGCATCCTTGACAGTCTCGTCCGGGTTTAGCCTGAACATTACAACAAGTAGCTCTTCAATCAGGTCATGAATGATTTCTCCTTCTTCTGGAGTATAGCTCACAGACCGTCTGACATTCCCGTGCAAATCAAGAATCATCGTGAGTTGAGACTTGATTTGCTGAAGGGGAGCTACATCGTATTCATCTTGTTGTGATGTTTGATCTTCTTGATTTAAACATGTAACACATCAATTCTTAGTAATTAATCAAGACATTCAAACATTTGATAAAGATATATAAATATTAATTACATAATATTAAAACAAGATTCAAGTACAAAGCTTTCACAAATACATAAACTTCTAAGCATTACTTTTGTATTGTATGGCTGGCTTCTCAGCAGATAGGGCAGAAGATGATGCTCCTTGGTCTTGATTTCTCTTTGTCGTCCTCTCTTGACCTTGAGCTGAGGCAGATGCAACTGCATCTCCTTCTTCATCATTATCATCATCCTGCCTTCCCGTCATCCCTTCATCTTCACTCGTCTCATCATCATCACTATCATCATCATCCTTATCATCTTCATCATCACCCTCTCTTATCTTCAGTGGCTCATCTTTAGATCCCTTGAGTTTGAGCATGATAGTCTTGTTAGATGCCTCCAACTCCTCTATTCTCTTTGCTGATTGGTTGTTTTGCTCATGGAGTTAGGCAATTTGCTGAGCTTGTTGTGAGATCTGCTGTGCTTGGGTAGCATTTAGATCCACAAGTTGACTTAGTTGAGCAGCCTTCTCTTCATCAGCATTTAATAGCTTCAGCACCATGCGGTTAAGTTCAGCTAGCTGTTCCTCTACTCCAATGGGGGGTTAAGTGGGTCCTGTGGTGAGTGTGGTATGGTATGATAGCCCGACTTGGTGGCTGGTATTGGTATTGGTGGTTGTGGTTAATATGGGCGACGGGTAGGCTGTAGTGGTGGTTGATAGGAGTTTGGTTGTGATAGGTGGTGTGGTAGTGGTGGTTGTGGTGAATATGGGTTATTATACAAGAGTGGGTGGTGATGGGTAGGCTGTAGTGGTGGTGGATGGGAGTGTGGTGGTGATAGGTGATGTGGTAGTGGTGGCTGTAGTGAATATGGGTGATGGTATATGAGTGGGTGGTGACAGGTAGGCTGTAGTGGTGGCAGTGGCAATGGGAGTGGATGTGGTCAGCGTGAACCTTGGCCTCTTCCCCTTTTTGCCATAGGGTTGAGCCATTCTCTTTCACCTCGAACCCTTAGACACTGTGGCTCCCCCTTGGTTGTTGGGTGAGTCCATGGTATATGATGGGTCTGTATCAGCAACAACAGCATCCCCGGACTCCCCGTGGCGTCCACCAACCTCCCTAAGACCTCTCACCGTGGCTTCGACCCGAGTCCCCACCGTTCTCACCAGAGGCTCTTCAGCAGACTCCTCCTCCTTCATCTGGAAATCAGGGTGAATGGGAGCAGGCTTGGGTCCACCCTGACCCTCACCTCCCTGATCAGCATCGTGGTCATCACCATCGGAGTCATCGGAGGGTAGAGCAATCTTCTCAATATCCAAGTCACTATCGTCGTGGTGCCACTTCCTCCTTGCTGGCGCCATGTAGTCATCCCGGGCCAGATGCCCAAACAATCTCCTTACCGGGGGCTTCACTTGCTTTCCCCAGTAAACCTCCATCCTTCAAAGTGTAGTGTCGTCCATGACCTCAAGTGTCACTGCATCATCACTCTCTTTGGGCAGTAAGGGCAACTTTTGGTCAATGATCATATGGAGGAACCGAGGGTACATACAGAATGCCTCCTTGCCCTTTGCCTCTAGGTTCTCAACCCAGTTGTTGAAGATCATACTTGAGAAGCTAAAAGGATGATTCAGTACCATAGCCATAAAGGTATTCTGGATCTGATAGGACAGATCATCAAATCCTCCCTTCCTCCAGGCAATACATTTCAACAACACATGGGCTGAGTACTTGAATTGGGGGCACATGTTGCTTTTTATAGCACACTTGCGTTTATGTCCCTCGAGTACTTAGCCCGAAGAAAGCAACCTCGGATAGTCAATGGAGGCAGTCTAATAGGGCAGCCACTGTCATCTCCCAACTATAGCACCCTCGTTAGGTCTTCCTCACTGATCTCTATAGCTTCTCCAAATATGGTACTCTTGATCCGGAGCGGTTCAGTAGACCTGTTGACAGTGGCGCTTTCCCAGAACACCTGCTAAATCGACCTATAAGGTGTGCACGGAGTAGATATCGCCTTGAAGATCTTCGAACTCCGTAGGAAGGCGATGATCCCAGCAAAATCAGCGGTATTCTGTGAGGTGATGTCCAACTGAGCACACAGGTAATGCTTTGTGCTCATAGTCCATCGACTTACCATGTTTCTATTACACAAGATAAATAAACATTAGAGTTTGTGTAAGTGAATGACACTTGAATTTTAAGGAACTTGAATCTTTCTGTTCTTTCGTGCGAATGGACAATCTGACTAAGTCTTAGTCGTGAGAATGAACTCAGTCGTGCGAATGAACCTGCTACTCAACTGAGTCATATGTTGTTCTATACGGTTGAATCAGTCATGCGACTGAGTTCATACGCATGGTTCATTCATGTGATTGAGTCATTCGCCCAATTCAATTGTGCGATTGAAGTTCATCAGTGTGTCTATTCGCATAACGTCTCTGTTCTGTACTGTAGAATTGATTTTTGATCAATACATGATGTTAAACGTTCAAGTTAGTCTCATTCAACTCGCAATCCATCAACATAACACTTAGTATTGAATAATTTGACATTTAAGTATAGATTAGTGGGTTATTTAAAGGTTGTGTTTTGGTATTAGTTTAGAACCGATTTGAACATTTAGGTCTTGCTTAATCTGTGCATTTTGATCGTGTCTAGTCTTGCATTACCTGTAGAATCGATACGGAATCAGTAAGTATCACAAATAGGGTGGAAAATAACTGAGATGAAATTTTGGCAGAGTGGTATTGTTTTCGTGCGATTAGGGGCGATTTGGGGGTGATGAATGTGTGCGACCTACTCCCCCTCTCTTTATACTAGGGTTTTCTTCGGTCGTGCAACTGAACCTATACGCACTCTTGATTCATGCGACTGGGGCACAGTGGTGCGACTTGCTCAGTCGGTCATAGTCAGTCATGCGACTAGGTTTTAGTCGTGCGAATGACTCATTCGGTCAGCTTCATTCGTCCGACTGGGTTCAATCAGATGTCTGACTCAGTCGGTTACCACCATTCGTGAGATTGGCTCATACTCATGACCCAATCGTGCGAATGGTTCAATCTCATTGCTTCATTCGTGCTACTAGACCATACTTATGGTCCAGTTGTGCGAATGACTCAGACTTGTTCATTTGACCATATGCACTTTCAAAACTAATCCTTTTTAAACACCGGATAGAACATTGTCAGTGATGATCATCTTAGACATGACCCTTTTAATTAAAAAAAAAACTGTTGATCACCTCAGACGTGATCCTTTTACTTAAATGAATTTGTCACCTCAGACATGACTAATTTTATTTTGAATGTTATGGTCACCTCAGACGTGACCCTTTTTTTACATATTACAATGAGTTGTTGTGTCCGAATCTTACATTACAATTAACTAAATCTAAACATGACAACTTTGAAATTAAGAACAATAACAAGACATATTTTTATAATTTTGATTAGAGATGAAATACTACCTACTAGAATAATTCTAATTGATTTTACTTCATGGACAACATAGCTTCAATTCTAGTTAATCATTTCTGGTATGATTCATTTTTTAATCATACAGGTATATCAGACGCACTTGGGACACCTTAATAAACAAATTTGATGCTTGATCCTTGTTTTTACTAATAGACAACAACAATTTTAGGAAATCATACTAGACTAACAAGATGCACACAATGATTTTGACTTTCAAGAGTTGCAGCTCACGATGATTGTCAGTATACTTGTCGTCTTAAATCCATACATAGATTTTTGACACACATTAGGGATTATTAAGGTTTGATTATTTCAACAAGCATTTGTGGATCCCACGCTTATATGGTAATCAACGTTCCTCAAGAGATTTTTGAGTGGTCTACGGGTATATTACAAGAAGAAACTATTCTAAGAGCTTTCAAAGAGATGCTAAGCCTCAGGTCAGGGCCACCACACAACAGAGTGGCGAAACAACAATGAATTCTAGAATATTTAGTTTATGCTTATCCTTAGGTCAGTGTCACCACACAACAGAGAGGCACACAACTAATCTTCTTGTTTGAGCAATTATTTTCTTTTTGCACAAATCGAACCAACAACATAGGTTATTTGCTAGATTGATTTTTGCATTTTTCATGTGCTTTGCTCATTATTATAGTCATCCGCACACATTTATGGCGTTTATTTTGCTCGTCACCTCTTATTGGAACTTCGTTGATATGTTAACCAGGGATAAGATGGGAACCCACAGCTTGTTGAACAACTTAGTTTGTGCTTGAAATCACCAATGAAGTCTACCTATCAATTGTGTTGAATCTACTGACACATCATCTAATGAGCTAACAACCTCTAGGTCTAATTTTTGTATGTTACCATAGTAGCGTACTATTTTACCTATCATCTTTCCTTTTATTTTGCTTTGTCTATTCAGACTTAACTTTGAATTTTGCATCATGAGTAGTTAAACCTTTTAAAGTCCCAAATTAATCTATTCCATGTGTACCATCATTTTCCAAATTAATTGAATCAGTATCACACATTTGATTTCTTTCCTTTTAATCTAACCTATTCTCCCCTGAAAATTTTAAAACCGAAAATGTTTTTGCGTTTTGAATTTTCATAGGCGAAGAAATAAAATAAATAAAAATAAAAATAAAAATAACTCTACTCGTCAGACTATGTACTATCATCTTCTAGAATCACTTCACTTTTCTTTTTCACCCCGTTGACCTCTAACTGATATAAAAATCTTTGTTTATCAAAAGCTTTTGTGTAAAGGTCAGTGCATTGAAAGTCCGTATTAATTTTAACAACATCGATTAAATTCTTTTCTAAACAATCACGCGTAAAGTGATATTTAATTCCGATGTGTTTGGTCTTAGGATGTTGGACATGATTTTTAGTTACGGATATAGCATCAGAATTATCAACAAATACAAGAGTGTTAGAGAATTTCAAACCGTAGTCCCGCATTTGTTGTTGAATCCAGATGATTTGTGAACAGCAGTTTGCAGCAGCAACGTATTCAGCTTCATAAGTTGACTGAGCAACCAATGCCTGCTTCTTACACTGCCAAGTGACTAATCTTCTCCCAGAGAATTGACATCTTGCTGACGTTGACTTGTAGTTCATTTTGCAGCCGCCATAATTCGAATCGCTATATGCTGTAAGCTCAAAGTCATCTTCATGAGGATACCACAACCCAAGTATTGGAGTACTCTTCAGATAACGAAATATCCTTTTGACTCCTATGAGATGGTTGACTTTCGGTTTCGCCTGATATCTGGAGCAGAGACACGTCGTGTACATTATATCAGGTCGTGAGGCAGTGAGATACATGTGGAATCCGATCATTCCTCGGTACATGGTGGCATCCACCAGATCACCATTTTCGTCGGGTGCCACATCATGGTTTGTAGCTAGTGGAGTCCTAGCTACCGAAACATTCTGCATATCGAATCGACTGAGAATATCGCCTACATACTCGGTCTGATGTAGAAATATCCCCTTTGGGGTCTGATCCACCTGCAACCCGATAAAGAACTTCATATCTCCCATTGCACTCATTTCAAATTCAGCTTTCATTACTGCTTCAAATTCTTTGCATAATGCTATGTTTTTGGAACCGAACATTATGTCATCAACATAGATCTGAACTAGCAGTAAGTCACTATCCTTTTCTTTGATGAACAGTGTACAGTCAATCACTCCTCTGCGAAACCCGTGTTTCACAAGATGAGTCGAGAGCTTCTCATACCATGGTCTTGGGGCTTGATGGAGCCTGTAGAGAGCCTTATCTAGTTTGTAAACTATGTCCCAATAATATGAATCCTAAAATCCTTCGGGTTGACTGACATACAGTGTCTTTTGGATTTCACTATGAAGGAATGCACTCTTTACATCTAATTGATAAACTTCTATCTTCATGTAAGATGCATAAGTGTAACAACAGGAAATTTTCTTTGAAGCCGACGAAAGAAGAAAAAGAAATAAAGCCCAAAGTCGAGGGACCAAACTCGCCAACGAGAGAAAATTTGATGAATGGAAGTATAAAAGAGGGAGGGCAGCCCACACCCTCCTCATTCTTGCAAAAACTCAGCCAAGAAGATAGAAAAAGGAGAAAAAGAGGAGAAAAGCTTGGTTCGGGTTGATTCGAGCGTGGAAATCAACGTGTAGCGGGTCAAATGAAAGCTCTACTTAACGGGAACATTTGTGTGAGTTCTAAGACCCTTCTTTTACATGTTTTTGAATGATTTTGGGGCTGGAACACAACTGAAAACTATTTTTCAGGTTTTTGGGTGAATACTCGTTTATGTATGTATATGTATGTGTATGATTCCTTTGAGGCTTGATTTCGGGCTTGGGTATGCTTGAATGAGGTCATGGTATGTTTCACTAAGGTTTAGAAGGGTTGATTTGAGATCAAGCGAGGTTTGGTAGAGTTTGGAGGTCGAAAGGTGCGGCTGTAGTTCGGGAGGAACTACATTCTGCGCACAGCTAGGGCTATGCGACTGGAGAGCCATGCGACCGAATGGCATGCGACTGGGAGCCATACGCACGAAAGTGGTGCGACTGAGGTTCATTCGTGCGACTGACGATCATACGCATGAGAGTCATGCGCCGGAAGGAAATGCAGATGAAGGTCATGCGACTGAAGGTCATGCGACTGTAGTCCATATGCATGTAAGTCATGCGATTGAGGTTCATACG
>BJCM01219004.1:0-19552 GCA_018326385.1 Flaveria bidentis | reverse complement strand
TTTCTCATGAACAAATTATCCATATAATGTTGTTCATTTACAAAAGCAACGTTTTAGAAAACCCATTTTCTAAATTGGTGTCGTTATTTATTTGTATGATCTTATCAACGAATAAATACTTATTGGTGTTTGTTTGGCTTGTTATTGGGTATGACCCGACTTGGATCATAATACACTAGCCACATCAATTTAATATGTATCTTGGGCATATTAATTCCTTCAACAATATAATATAATATGGTTAAATAATTAAATGAATAATTAATCATTTAAATTTTTAATTGATTAATTAATTATTTAAAGTATTTCTAACATGTAGATTTAAAATGGTTTGAAATAACCTAATTTTGAGCAATAATAATTTTATAACATTTAAATCACATAAATGAATTAATAAAGTTTTTATAACCTTTGTAATTCTTTAAAAGGTAGTTAAATTTAAAATTATATGTTTTAAAATCTTTAAAAATTAATTAACAATTTATGGAATAGGTAATGAAATAATTTTTATATTAATTTAAAAATATGTTAAAATTTCTAGAATTAAAAATGATTTAAAAGATTAGTTTATAAAGAGGTTGAGGGGCACAAGGGTTGAACCTGGGTCTCATTTCTAAGATCCGGTTTATTTACCAAAGGGTCAAAGCCTGATATATGTTTAGATTCCAAACGAATTTTACAAAAAAATTAACTAATTAAATCTCCTAAATCCATATGAACCCTAACTTGATTTTGATCCAAATTAAACATAATTCATGTTTATTAATGGAATTAAACTTAGGGCTTATGATTAATAGGTTAAACAGAGTATATTTGTATAGTAACTTACTTGGATTAAGATGGATTTGATGATCACTAATACTTGAACAAGTCGCGACAGTGATGAATCAAATTCTCAATATGAAAGATGATTATAATCAAATTAATTTCATATGAAGCTTCAAAGGATGTTTAAGATTCAAAGCCCTCAATAAATTTCCATTAAAATCATGTGGAAGGTGCTAAATGAGTAGGTTTTAGGTCCGAATGATGATGGAGGTCGAATCGAGGGTTGTGTGTTCTATAAATGAAATTAGAGGTACAGAAGGTTTGGAGGGATCATCTAGGAGGTTTCCCCTTGATTATATAGGTTTATTTTGATCTCTTACAAGTCATATGGTTTCAATACTTTGAATGGTGTTTACAGTTGCGAAAACAGACTCATAACAGCCTGAAAGATCAATTGAAACATCACCTAGGTTTGAAACAGTCTAGAAAACGGTTTCAGTGGGTTTAATTGGGATTAAATCGATGGATAACGGGTGTTTTTGGCTTGCCGGAGCTAGCTGAAAGTGGGCGAAGAACAGGGAAGGCCAATGTGGTGGGGGTTGGGTGTTTTAGAAATATTACAATTTGGTCCCTGTGGTTTTGTAGTTGTCATTTTATGTTAGAAACTTTGAATTTAAGTTTTAAAAATGACATATCACCTCCTTGACTAATAAAAACCCTCAGTTAATTATTAAATAACTAATCTCATTATCATTTTATAAAACATTATACAATTCATAAAAATTTATAAATTTAATGAATCTTTTTTTAAAAAAACTTGTAATTTAGATAGATGTTTTAATTTGATAATTAAAACTCATAATTAACATTAAAACTTTAAAAAATAAATTTGTAAATTATGAAAATTATTATAAATTGATTAAATGATAAAGTAAATGAAAATTCAATAGCCCAATTCATAATATTGATTAAATAGCACATTTGTGGCATTTGATCATCTAAATAAATAAAATACCTTAATAATGAATTTTACCATTTTATGAATGTTTCAAAATGAGTTCAAGTTTATAATTTGAAAATGGGCGGATGTAACAATCACCCCTACTTTTAGAAATTTTGTCTCGAAAGTTAATCACAAGAAGACTGATTTGAAGGATATGAGGAGACTTGGATTTCATTTCATGTTCGCAAGTGAACTTTTGAGAACGTTTAATTTCAATGAGTTTTGACTTGGTGTTTTACTACACTTAAGTTTGTTTGACTTCACGATTCATGATTTCATAGGTTTCTTCACAATGTGGTTAGATTCATTAATTTGATTGGAATTTTTGGCTTTCAAGATGTTGCATTTCATACGGTGCAAGACGATTAGGAAGGTTTGGTAACGAGTGAAGCACCAAACATTGTATTAATACGAGACTCGGCTTGACGAACATGAGAAATATGTTTAAAACACTTTTGGATAAAAACGACTCCAGAGGAGCTTTCTCAAAGTAGACAACTTCGGCATGGTTCTTAGATGACATTGATATTTCAAAGTTGCATTAGTGTGAGGGTGATACGAGAATCGTGTTTGTAAAGATTAAGTGTAACACCCCGGTATATTTATAGAGCGAAAGAAGGAATAAAAGAGAAAAAGGGAAATAAAAGAAATAAATCCCAAGTTGAGGTGTTAAAAGTGTCAAAAAGGATAAAGTTTCAAAAGTTGGTGAATAAAGCAACATGGCCACCATACCATGTTACTTTCACCTTTTTGCAATCAGATATTTTAGAGGGAGAGAGAAGTGGAGTAGAAGAGTTTGGATTTTTGAAGAAAAGAGAAGAAGAAGTTTGAATTCAGGTAAGAAATCTTGGTTTTGTGATGTTCTTAACCGGCCTATGCCTCGGTTGTTTGATTGTGTGGGTTCGGTTGTGTGTTTTGGTGGGTTTTAGGTTCTTGAACTGAAAAGTGCATTTGGGTTTGAGGAAGTTCATCCAAAAGTTGCATAAGGTGAGTTCACCCCATTTTTACTGATTTTACATGATTTTGGGGCTGGAAATGCATGTACAAACGTTTTTATTTAGTTGGGTGTTACACCCGTATGTGTGTGTATGTGTGTATGTGGGTGGATTTTGATTTGGGGTGATTTATGATGTATGATGATGATATGTTCATGATTTTTTGTTTAGAATGCTAGAAATAAGCTTAGATCATATTAGTTTGATTATTGGGACAAATTATGATGATTAATTGTAAGTGATGACTACCTATCCGCCTAAATAGTGGCCCATGCGCCCAATGGTTTAAACTGCCTAAGTGTCCCATGCGCCCAAAGCTCATGCACCCAAATAGTAACCATGCGCCTAGGATTAGGCTAAATTTGATTAAGTGTCCATGCGTCTAGAATTCCCATGCACCCAGGCACTCATGCGCCTACATAGTGCCCATGTGCCTAGAAATGAGCCCAGACGCCTAAGTGATGGGCTATCCACCCAAATAGTGCCCATGTGCCCAGAGGTTCCCCATGCGCCTAAGTGTTCCCCATGTACCCAGAAGGCTATGCACCTGCATAGTGCCCATACGCCTAATACTTAGAATATTTTTTGAGATTATGGGGAAAATATAAAATGTAGGCCTTGACATGGGAGGTTCCCTGGGGTAATGTAAGTTGACTTTTTGAGGTCATAGATGATGTGATGGGTGATGTATGATGTGGCATGATGATGAACGTGATTGATTCTTATGCATGATGATGATGTATGATTATGTATGCAGGACCGTTAGAAGGGGTAATGCAGTTTTACAACACAAAAACACAATTGAAGAAAGTTCTTTAGAACACTTAACAGATCAAATAGGGAATTGTTAATTAAAGTAAGAGATGCTAAGAACATAAGTAAATATGAGACATAACAAGATAGCAAACAACACAAGTATTTGGTTTTCAAGAATTTTGTATATTGCTTCTCAAGTTCTATTACAAAGTGTTACAAAGCATAATGGAAAGTTACAAGTACTTGAGATACATATACTACATCCTACAACTGGTCATACTTTGAAAGCCAGCTAGATAAATAAGACTAGACAACAAAATCAAATATAGAGTCAAAAGGTAGATTGCCTTTTGACTTGTGACCATGACATGCCATACCTCATATCCAAATATATTACAAAAAGGATAAAGTACATAAAGTATAAAGCTTAGACTCAAGACCTCAATGTATAGTTTACCAAAAGCATGGACCTTTTCACCAACTAGTGAAAGTTGGTGAGTCAATTAGAGTTGCAGCGGAAAGGTGGTCCAACTTTATGGAAAAGTACATCATATAATAACATGTACATAAAAGTCTTCGGAAGAAATCTGTCTTTATAAACTGGCTTCGTAAGACTTTGTCTTTGAAGCTTCGGAAGACTTCATATTTGGCTTCATAAAATATTGGTCTTGGCTTTGGAAGATTTTACACTTTAAATATTTCTCATGTAAGATGTAAAACTTCCAAAGCATTTCTGCTTCAGTACTTTAGTGCATGTACGCAGAGAGACTTTGGATGCTTTGGATGCTTTGAATGTTTTGACTGCATCAGGTCCAAGGGAGTGGTTTCTTGCTATGGATGTCTTAGCAACCCTTACAATCAGTCATGTTGAATCTTTTAAGTATGTCTTGAACATACTTTGACTGACTTATGAAGATGCCATTGTCAACTTTCTTCACTTCAATTCCTAGAAAGAAATTGAGTTCCCCTATGGCACTCATTTCAAACTTGTCTTTCATCAGCTTTTAAAAGTCTTTACAGTGCTTTGAATTAGTTGACCGAAAGATAATGTCATCCACATATACTTGAACTAGCATAATGTCATTTCCTATTCCTTTGATGAAGAGAGTTCCATCAATAGTGCCCCTCTTGTAGCCATGCTGACAAATATATTATGATAGAGTCTCATACCATTTTCTTGGTGCTTAGTGCAGCCTTTAAAGAGCCTTATCAAGCTTGCAGACATAATCATGATGATTAGGATCTGCAAACCCAGGTGGTTGTTTGACATACACCTCTTCATCAATCACCCTATAAAGAAAATCACACTTGACATCAAGCTGGTAAACCTTGAAGTTCTTGGATACAGCAAATGCTAGGAATATCCTGACAACTTCAAGTCTTGCCACATGAGCATAGACATCTGTGTTGTCAATTCCTTCTTCTTGAGTATACCCTTGAACAACTAGTCTAGCCTTCTTCTTGATGACAAGTCCTCTCTCATCCTTTTTATTTATGAACACCCATTCGGTTCCTATAGTAGTCTTCCTATGAGGAAGAGGACATAGGTTCTAAACCTTCTGCCTTTTGAATTGAATCAGCTCCTGTTGCATAGCTTCAACCCAACTTCTATCCTTTAGAGCCTCATCAATTTTCTTTGGCTCTATCTAGGACAAGAAACAAGAGTGAAGACAAACATTTGCATCATGGGTTTGTCCTCTTGTTCTTACCCTTGTATCAACATCTCCAATGATGTTTGTGGAAGGGTAAGACTTGTGGATCCTTAGCTAAGGGATCACAGCAAGTTACTTTCACATATCTAAATTAGAGACATTCAGATCTGGCAATGAGGATTCACCGACCACATCAGCACACTTATCAAGATTGACTTGATCCAATGAGTGTGTGACATTATTCATGTTGTCATCAATGGAGATCAATGGAGTGGTTATCAGCATCAAGAAATTCCTGATCACTATCACCACCACCATGTTCTCCAACATTTGAAGCTCCTTCTTTTGAGTTATGTACCTCTAAGCTGGAATTTGAAGGCACTCCAGAAGCATTAGCAGGATTTGTCATTGATGTGCTGGTAGAAGCATCATTTACAGGATTTATTACCACTAGAGCTGAAGATGTGTAGCTTGAAGGTCTTCTCAACTCAAATCTTGGATCAGGACCACCTGTAGGTAACTATTATAGTTCTAAATCATTCTTGGATCAGGATCACCTGTAGGTAACTATTCTAGACCCTGAAACATGCTCACAAGAGTTGTTAAAGCAACTTGTAACTAAATCAAGATCAAATAGCTAATCAGGATCAGAACCTTTCATACTGGGAGTGTGCTCATTGAAAGTCACATTGTATAACTCTTCAACTATTCTAGTTCTGAGATTGTATACTCTATAAGCCTCAGCTTGGGAAGAGTATCCAATAAAGTGTCCATCATATGATTTCTTAGCAAAATTGGGAATTTGCACTTTGGTATTCAAGATGGTGCAAAGACATCCAAATGACTTGAGAAAACCAATGAAAGGTTTCCTCTTGTTCCAAAGTTCATAAGGAGTCTTACCATGAGTCTTAACCACTAAAACTTTGTTTTGCACATAGCAGACAGTGTTGACTACCTCTGCCCAGAAGGTGATGAGCAGTATAAAGTCAGACAACATAGTTCTTGCAGCTTCAATAAGTGTCCTGTTTCTCCTCTCAGCAACACCATTTTGCTCAGGAGTCATGGGAGCACTATATTGTCTTGTAATACCCTTTTCATAACAAAATGTATCAAGGATTTGGTTCTTGAATTCTGTTCCTTGATCACATCTTATGGTCTTGACCTTGTGATCACATTGATTCTCAATCTTTAAGATGAAATTCTTCAGAATCTCAGGAGTTTCATCCTTAGTTCTAAGAAAGAAGACCCAAGGAAATCTTGTAAAGTCATTTGTGATCACTAAACAGTAAAAGGTCCTTCCTGGACTCATTACATTGGTGGGGACAAAGAGATCCATATGTAACAAGTGTAGGGGAGTAGTGATACAGTTTCTTTCCTTTGGCTTATGAGAAGCTTTGTGTTGCTTGCCTTTCAGGCATGCCACACAATGATCATCACTTGTAAACTCTTTCTTTGGCATTCCAATTACCAAATCATTCTTAATAAGTTTATTCATGTTCTTAAAGTTTACATGTCATATTCTTTTATGCCATAGGAAAGACTCATCACTTTTTGCTTTAGATAGAAAGCATGAAACTTATCTTGAGGGAGTTGTTTCTTGCAAATCCATCTTGTACATGTTCCTTCTTCCAGGGGCTCTGAGTAGAATATGCTCATGAGGAATGACCACCCCGGGCTTAAGAATAATGAACTCATGCTCAATGAAGAGCATGTTATGACTTTGATCACAAAATTGTGATACACTCAGAAGATTGTACCGAAGCTCCTTGACAAAATTTACCTTTTCAATGCTAAGCTTACTATTTGTGATCTTGCCCTTTCTTGTAATGTAACCTCCTGCATCTCCTCCAAAAGCAACTGGCCCTCCATCAATTCTTTCAAACTTTTGTAGTAGTGACCTATTGCATGTCATGTGCCTGGAACAACCACTGTCAATGATCCATATATTTTTGTTTGTCTTGAGCTATTCCTGCACAAAAAAGATGGTTAGTTACATTTGGAAACCCAAGCCTCATTGGTCTTGGGCTCATCAAAAGAAGTTGAAGGTAATGTAATAGTATTGATCCTATAGTTGTGCTTGAGGATCTTTTGTTGTTGTTGATGAAGACCTTTTAGCCATTTGGTCTTTCTTTGACTTCCATACCACCTTTGGAAGCTTAGACTTGACCTTCAATACTTCGGAAGTTTTGATGATTGGCCTTCGGAAGATCTTGCTTTCACTGCAGCAGGCTTCAGTACTTCGGAAGTATTCCTTTCTTTCGAGACCAAGGTTTCTTCCAAAGGCAAGTTTGCACTTGTCTTCTTCTTCATTTTAGAGCTTTCGAAGGAAAGAGATTTTCCTTCCGAAGCTTGCTTCTTCTTCTCCATACACTTAGAAGTTTCTTTCTTTGTAATGTGGAGAGTACTCTTTGGATTGTAGACACAATCCTTAGCAAAATGAGAGGTACTCCCACACATAACACAGTCTATTTTCTTCCTTCTAAGAGTCTTCTTTTGAGAACAAGGCTGAACTTGATCACTTTCACTCTCCATCTTCATCTTTTTAGATGATGTGGCAATTCTTATGGGGTTAGAACTACCTTTGGAGCTTCATGGTTCATGTTGTATAGGAGTGGTGCACAACTTATCAACCTTCTTCTTGATGATGGGATAATTTGGACATGAAGAACTCTTGTTGTTTGAGTTCAAGTTTATGTCCTCGGCTTTAACCACTTCAAATCCTGCAGAAATAAAGACTTGTTTCTATGTAGAGTTGAAGGTGGCCTTGATCTCTTGAGCCTTCTTTGTCTTTCTCTTTCTCTTTCTGATCAAGTTATTTCTCTTGGATTTGTTCATCCCAATAGCTTTACTCTCCTCAAAGGGATGATGACCCTTCTTAGAATGCTCTTCTTCACTCTTTTCAGATACATTCTTCATTATCTCCTCTTCATCCTCTTCAGTCAAAGGGTCAATGAGGGGAAGCTCATCTTCATAAGTTCCATACCTAGGAGATCTTACAGACAAGACTGTGTGTGGAAGAGCTATCTCACAAGATCCCAGTCCTTGCTTATTCTGATAACAAATTTTTGCATGCAAGGCTGAGGATATCATGTTCTTGAAGGTCTCTTTTTCAAGAACACATTTTTCTACCCTAGCTTTGGTGATCACAAGCTCAGCCTGGCATTCAGTCAACTTGGTTATGTGATCCTTGATCTGAGTCCTATAATTGGTGTCCTCATGTTTAAATACTGAAATGGCCTTCTCTATGTCCTCTATCTTTAACTTATAATCATTTTCAGATCTTTTGAAATCAGATTGTAAGATATTCAAGGACTCAAGATCAGATGTCATCTCTAAGTTGTAAGACCTGTATCTATTAACTTTAGCAATACATTGAGGAGTGAAAAGATGTTCCAATACCTTGGCTTCATCATGGTCAGCCATGAGTGCTTGATTTGGAGATGCATCTTCCACCTAAAAGCTCCAGTCAAAGCCTCCTTCTTCAACAACAACTGTAGCTTGTTGCTTTGGCTTCTCATTCTGGGGAGCTCTCTCAGTGTAGTTTGGTCTGGCTTGAGTCTGGCCACCATTTCTTCTTGGTGCCTTGTACTCTCTAGAAAAATGTCCTATTTGGTTACAGTTGTAACACTTTACTTTGCTTTTATCCAGACCAAACTTTCCACTAGCTGCATTGCTAGGAAACTTCCTCCATGTCCTCTTGTAGAACTTCTTGGCTTTGTGAATAAGAAGAGCCATCTGCTGAATTATCTCCATATATTCCAGATCATCTGGATGGATATACTACAATTCTTCAAGGGTGAAGAGAAAGTTGCCTGTGGATTCATCAGCAGAAACAAAGGCATGAGAAGAACTTGTTTCTTGGAAGGGACTTCCTTGAGTGTACCTTTGTCTTGGAGTCTCTGGGAAGGTGATGAATGGACTCTTTTGTGAGTTATCAGGGTAGCATATGAGATGATTTTGAGGTTCTATGCTATCCCTTTCAGTCACATGAATGGCTGAACCCATTTGATTGCTAGAGTTACTAGATGAGTTTTGCATGTTCATCTCCATCTGGTATCCATTGAGAATACCATACAGCTTACTCAAAGTAAGAGTCTTAAGGTTCTCAGTTCTCTTTATACCAACACACTAATGTGTCCATTGTCTAGGAAGAGAGGACATGAACTTTCTCACAATGTCTATGTTCTCAAGAGTTACTCCAACATCCATTAGAGTATCCACAATCTCAACATATCTTAAGTATTGTTGAGTCATGGTCTCACCTAATTTAAAGGTGAAGTTTTCAAACTGCTGCTTGAGGAGTTCCTTCTTCTTCTCCTTGGCTTCAGTGAATCCTTCATACATAAGCTTCAGTGCTTCCTATAGTTGTTTGGCAGTCTTGCACTTCTTGAAGCCTCTGTAGATGGAGTTTGGAAGAGTAGTTTGAAAGGTTGTCATGGCTTTTTGATCAATATCTATTCTTTTCCTATCTTCATTAGAGAAATCAGCCATAGCCTTTGGAATCATACCACCACCAGTAGCAGATGAGGTGCTTGGTATGTAAGGTCCTTCAACAACAGAGTCACACATCCTAGAGTCTTGAGACTTGACAAAGCCTTCCATTCTTTGACACCAAGTATCAAAGTTTTCAGGAGTGATCAGCGGAGACTTTCTCATAGTTCAAGTTTCCATATTAGCCTTAGTGATAGCTACCATTTGATTTGTTAAGTGTTTTGTGTGTGAGAGGGATCTTAAGAGGGTGACATCTTATATCAAGAGCTTTTCAAGCTCTAATACCAAATGTAGGACCGTTAGAAGGGGTGATGCACTTTTACAACACAATTGAGGAGAGTTCTTTAGAATACCTAACAGATCAAATTGGGAACTAGTTAACTAAAGTAAGAGTTGCTAAGAACACAAGTAAATGTGAGACAGAACAAGATAGCAAACAACAAAAGTATTTGGTTTTCAAGAATGCTAATATTGCTTCTCAAGTTCTATTACAAAGTGTTACAAAGCATAATGGAAAGATACAAGTACTTGAGATATATATACTACATCCTACAGCTGGCCATACTTTGAAAGCCAGCTGGATACATAAGACTAGACATCAAAATCAAACGTAGAGTCAAAAGGCAGATTGCCTTTTGACTTGTGACTATGACATGTCATAGCTCACATCCTATATATTACAAAAAGGATAAAGTACATAAAGAAGAAAGCTCAGACTCAAGACCTTAATGTACTGTTTACCATAAGCATGGACCTTTTCACCAACCAATGAAAGTTTGTGAGTCAATCAGAGTTGCAGCGGAAAGGTGATCTAGCTTTATAGAAAAGTACATCATATAATAGCATGTACATAAAAGTATTCGGAAGAAATCTATCTTCATAAACTGGCTTCAGAAGACTTTGTCTTTGAAGCTTCGGAAGGCTTCATATTTGGCTTCGGAAGATACTGGTCATGGCTTCGGAAGATTTTACAGTTAGAATATTTCTCATGTAAGATGTAAAACTTCCGAAGCATTTCTACTTCAGTACTTTAGTGCATGCATGCAAAGAGAATTTGGATGCTTTGAATATTTTAACTGTATCAGACTTATTGGAATCCTTACAATGTATGTTATGTATGATGTGTTTCCTTATGTTCCTTACTATGTATGATGACGTGACTTTACGTGGTGTGATTATGATAATGAACGATAAGTATTTTCTTAACGAAGTAAAATATTTAAGAATTTGAAGTGGAACATAAGGAACGAATTAAAAGTCTTGCAAGCAAAAGAAAGATTTAAGAAATGACAGTTGTTAGCTTGACTGTGTGTTTACAGCGTGCCATCTTGGCTAACCCTTAAGTGTTCACACACATGGGGAGTTAGTCTATGTGACTACTCCATACATGCGATATGGGGTCCTTTTCGCTTAACCCTAGATGATATAGTTTTGTGCTCAAGAGGGGGGTTATGCATATGACAGGACCAAGATAGAAGTGAAAAGATAATAAATGTATGAAAAGTGCGATAAGTACGAACTGAGCAAAACGTGGGAAATGTACGAAACGAAAGATGATGAAGATAATAATTATTACCTTGATGTATGTATGATGTGTGATCACGTGTGATAGTAAAGAAAATGTTTTAACGAATGAAAGTTAATATAATGATTTTGTAAAACTAGAACTCACTCAACAACACTGACTTTTATGTATTTTCCAATTCGCAGGTAAATGTTGCTGAGGATGGCACGAGGTGGCTACTTGGCTTGTTTTGGATGGCATCCATTTTTTGTTGTGATAATATTTTTGCATTTTAATGCGAACAAATGATATTTTGTAATGAATGTTGTATTATTTTGCCAAAGCGATTATTTATATGAAATGAAATGGTTGTTTAAAATGATTCCACTGCAATGTTTTAGTAAAGTTAGTGTAAATCATATGTTTTATGTGCGATGATTGACCAGCTGTGAGTTTATTGGGAACGTGGCCTTACATGTTGGTATCAAAGCCAAAGTTTAAGTGAAACAGGTAAATTTACAAAAGAAACCTAAACTTAAACTGAAAATGGGAGGAAAGGGAAGGGATGCCAGTCCGAGTAGTTGTGTGCCATCAAGTATTTTCTTTAATGTTAATCGGTATTACGTGCGCATGTTATGTGATTTATGTGATTTTTGTAGATTTAGATACTGATGTAGTCAGGATAGGAAATGCTTGGGGTATAAAGAGTAAAGTAAGTGGCTAATCACAACTGGCCACTATAATTAGGGAGTTACTATACTTGACATAAGCTGAGCTATTCCCTTGAATGACTGTGTTAGTGTTTGAATCTTATAGTGTGTTTAGAGGATGGCCGGTGGTAGATCGTCAAAGGCTTCACGTGGTGGAGGTCATGGTGGACGTGTTGCTGGACCATGAGCTACAAGAGGAAGGCCTCGAGCTAAAGAGGTGGTTCATGAAGAACCCATGGCCCCTCATTCAGAGGCTGGGGATGAGAGTGCTAACTTAAGAGCCTCAGTTAAAGAGGCTGTTGTGGAGGAAGTTCGTCAGGTCATGCAGACGATCTTACCATTTGTGGTGACCGAAGTGATAAAGGCGGTACGAGAAAGCGAAAGGAAGGAAAGGAGAAAGTCCACAGGAGAAAGAGAGCAACCCGAGACTGAGACGGTTGTCTCTACTGATAAAGAGGAAGAGCCTGTGCCTGAGGCAGCACGAGGCAATAACTACGGGGCATTTCAAAGATGCAAGCCCCCTACCTTTGATGGTAGTGGCACTGCTGCTACTGCTCACCGGTGAGTGGGTGAGATGGAAGTTGTTATCGACATCAACGAGTGCCTGGAAGATCAGAAAGTGAAGTTTGTCATCCACTTATTCGTGGACTCGACATTGTGTTGGTGGGACAATATTGTCCAAGCCGAGGGTAGCAGGGCTATCAGGAGAATGAGGTAGCAAGAGTTGAAGAAGCTACTGATTGAGGAGTTTTGTCCTCACCGAGAGATGGACAAGGTTGAGAGGGAGTTCCTGTAGTTGGAGGCGGGAACCATGACACACGAGCAATACACCACCAAATTCAACAAGATTGCACGGCTAGTGCCAGATCAGGTGACGCCTCTGTCATGAAAGATCAAGAGATATATTCAAGGCTTGCCAGCAGACATTCGCAGGCATCTGATCATTGTTTAGGTCGGCGGTCAATTTGGTAAGAAGGTTTTATGATGAGCGTGAGGTGGTGGTGGCTGAGGTGAGTAATAAAGGTGGTGGAGACCGAAACTGGAATGGAAAATGGTTTGGACGTGGCGGGGCCACTCCAAATAATAAGGTTGTGAAGGTGGGTGACCGACGTATGGTCACACCCAAACTGGTGTCCAAGAAATGTGGTAAATCCGGGAAGGAGCAATCGGGAAAATGCAAATGGGGATCCAACAATGGTTTCAAATGTCGGAAGCCTGGTTATATGGCTAGAGATTGTGCAGTTATAAGGTGTTATAAATATGGGGAAAATGGTCATCTGAGCAGGGATTGCAAGAAGCCAAGGGCAGAGAGTTATGGAGCAAGGAAGAAGATGATCGGGACTGAGGGGCAGAGGGCAAGCGCCAGAGCATTCACGATGACACAGGAGGAGACTAGGACGGACCCTAATGTTGTGTGAGGTACTTTTCTAGTAAATCAAACTCTTGCTTCTCTATTATTTGATTCTGGTGCTAGTAAAAGTTTTATTTCTGCTGCTTTATGTGCTAAATTGTCTGTTAGTAGTAGGAGTAAAGATAAGCTCTTCGATGTAGAAACTGGCCATAGGTAATTCTACTAGGATTTCTTAGATGATACAAGGCTGCGACATAGAACTAGAAGGTCATAAGTTTCCTGTTCGACCGTTCGCGATGACCTTAGGCGGGTTCGACGTAGTCCGAGGACCGGATTGGTTGGCGGACTACGAGGCGAACATTTTGTGTCGAAAGAAGATGATTCGATTGACAGCGCCTGATAGGAGTTTGGTGACGGTCTATAGTGGTCAGGTCGATGGTGGTGGCGGGAAAGTGCATGAGGCGTGAATGTAGTGCCTACTTGGCCTACGTGAAGGATGTGGATACACCAATACCACACTATCTGATGTACCAGTTGTGTGTGACTTTCCGGATGTGTTCCCAGAAGACTTACCAGGTGTGCCACTGGACCGCAAGATCGAGTTCTAGATTGACTTGATACCAGGTGCTCAACCTGTTGCTAAGGCAACGTATCAGTTAGCTCCAACCTAGATGAAGGAATTGATAAAGTAGCTACAGGAGTTTCTTGACAGGGGGTTCATTAGACCGAGTATCTCTCCATGGGGTGCTCCGGTCTTATTGTGAAGAAGAAAAACGGTAGTATGAAGATGTGCATAAACTGCCGTGAGCTAAACAAGTTGACGGTGTAGAATTGGTGTCCGTTACCAAGAACTGATGATCTGTTTGATCAGCTCCAAGGTGCCAGTTGGTTCTCGAGGATAGATCTTCGATCTGGTTACCATCAGTTGAAGGTGAAGGAGCAAGATATTCCTAAAACAACTTTTCGCACACGTTATGGACACTACAAGATCCTCTTTATGTCTTTTGGTTTAACCAACACACTAACTGATTTTATGGACTTGATGAATCAAGTGTGTCGGCCGATGTTGGATAAATTAGTGATTGTGTTTATTGATAATATCCTAATTTATTAAAAGAGGGAGGAGGAGCATGTCGGTCACATTCAGAAAGTGTTGGAGACATTGAGGAAGGAGAAGTTGTATGCTAAGTTCTCCAAATGCGTGTTCTAGTTGCGCAAGGTTCAGTTTCTGGGTCATGTGGTGAATCCCGAGGGGATTATGGTGGACCCGACGAAGGTGGAAGCGGTGATGCAATGGAAGTCTCCAAAGACGAGATCCGAGATTCGTAGTTTCTTGGGTTTGGCAGGCTATTATAGGAAATATATTCAAGGCTTCTCTAAGATAGCTTCTCCATTAACTGAATTGACCCGTAAGGATGCAAGTTTTGTGTGGGGTCTAGATCAAGAGAAGGCATTTGAGGAGTTAAAGGTGAGGTAGACTTAGGCTCCTGTCTTGTCGTTACCCGAGGGAAATGAGGAGTTGGTGGTTTATTCAGATGCTTCTTACTCGGGGTTGGGATGTGTCTTGATGCAACGAGGAAAGGTTATAGCCTATGCATCCCGACAGTTGAAAGTTCATGAGGTTTACTATCCTACTCATGACTTGGAGCTAGCAGTTGTGGTCTTTGCGTTAAAGATTTGGAGGCACTACCTATACGGGACGAAGTGTACCATATTCACTGACCACAAGAGCTTGAAGTATTTCTTCAAGCAGAAGGACTTGAATATGAAGCAGCGGTGATGGTTAGAGCTCATAAAGGATTATGATTGCTAGATCTATTACCATCCGGACAAGGTCGATGTGGTGGCGGATGCCCTCAGTCAAAAGGAGAAACCTGAGTCAATTTGGGTGAAAGCTTACCAATTGATTATGACCTCCGATGTGATGAAGCAAGTCAAGGATTTTCAAGATAAAGCATTGAAGGAAGATCATCTTAACTCTGAGAGAATGAGAGGTCTAGTCGTGGAGTTGGGTGAAAACACGCTCGGTGTTAAGACCAGATTCAGACGGATGTGGATTCCTCGTTATGGGGATCTACACGTGAAGATCATGGATGAAGCCCATAAGACTCGATACTCTATTCATCCTGATGCTACAAAGATGTATCATGATATGAAGAAAGATTATTGGTGGCCGGGTATGAACGTGATGTAGCGAAGTATGTGAGTAAGTGCCTTACTTGATTACAAGTGAAGGCCGAGCATCCGAAGCCATACGGGAAGATCCATATCTTCTAGCGTTTGAATCTTCCTCTCCGACTAACCATCCATCTGAGGATGATAATCTGTGCTAATATGTAACCTCGTCCCCATCACATCATGGAATTTCTTCCAAAATTTAGATGTAAACCGGGTGTCACGGTCGAACACAATGGACACCTGCATACCATGACAAGTTACAATTTCCTTGATGAACAAATCCGCCAACCGCTCGGATGAAAATGTTTTGCGGATCGGTAGGAAGTGAGCACTCTTCATCAAATGATCAACTATCACCCTTATAGCATTATACCCTCGCGTGGTACGCGGTAGCTTCGTTGCGTCATTGATTACGGAGGAAGTTCGGATGACCACTTACCGTTAGCTGAGTTCTCATATAACAACATTTATCATGCCAGTATTTGTATGCCCCTTATGAGATGTTATACGGTAGGAGATGTAGAACACCCGTTTGTTGGGGTGATATTGGTCAGAAGGAGTTGGGGAGCATAGAGGTGATCGAAGCTATGACTGAGAAGCTTGAAAAGATCAAAGCCTTAATCAAAGCAGCCAAGGATAGGCAGAAGTCGTATGCCGATAAGAGACGAAGACCGATTGAGTTCAAGGTGGGTGATAGAGTCATGTTAAAGGTCTCACCTTGGAAGGGTATCATTCAGTTTAGAAAGCGGGGCAAGTTGAGCCCGAGGTACATAGGGCTTTTCTGAATCATCGCGCGAGTAGGAGAGGTTGCCTATAGATTGGAGTTACCGAATGAGTTAAGTGGAATTCACCTGACATTCCATGTATCTCATTTGTGGAAGTGTTTGGTAGACGAGGATATGGTTGTACCACTGGAGGATATCGAGGTTTATGAAAGGCTCAATTATGTGGAGCAACCAATGGCGATCATTAATTGTAAGGAGAAAAGATTAAGGAATAAAGTAGTTCCCCTGGTGCGTGTACAATGGAAGCACAGGAAGGGATCTGAGTCTATGTGGGAGACTTAAGAAGAGATGAGGTAGGATTACCAATATTTTTTAGGAATAATAGGTTTCGGGGATGAAACCTATAGAAGGGGGTGGACTTGTAACACCCGGGTACTTTTGATAGATCGAAAGAAGGAATAAAAGCAAAGAAATGATATAGAAAGAAAAGCAATAAAACCCAACTTAAGGGGTTAAAAGTGTCAAAAAGGACAAAGTTTCAAACGTTGGCCCATGCGCCTAGAAATGTGCCTAGGCGCCTAAGTGATAGGCCATGAGCCCAAATAGTTCCATGCACCCAGAGGTTCCCCATGCGCCTATGTGTTCCTCATGCGCCCAGAAGGCCATGTGCCTGCATAGTGCCCATGCGCCTAAAACTTAGAAATATTTCTAAGATTTTGGGAAAAATATAAATTGTAGGCTTTGACTTGGTAGGTTCTCGGGGGTAATGTAAGTTGACTTTTTGAGGTCATAGATGATATGATAGGTGATGTATGATGTGGCATGATGATGATGTGTGATTTATGCTTAAGTATGATGATGATGTATGATTATGTATGTTATGTATGATGTGTTTCCTTATGTTCCTTACTACGAATGTTGACGTGACTTTACATGGTGTGATTATGATAATGAACGTAATGTATTATCTTAATGAAGTGAAAGATTTAAGATAATGAAAGTGGAACATAATGAACGAATGAAAAGTCTTGCAAGCAAGTGAAAGGAGGTTCACAACTCATTGAGAGTTGTTAGCACAACTGTTAGTTACAGTATGCGATCTTGGCTAACCCTTAAGGGTTCACACACAAGGGGAGTTAGTCTATATGACTACTCCATACGTGCGATATGTGCAATATGGGGTCTTTGTCGTTTACTCCTAGATGATATAGCTTTGTGCTCAAGAGGGGGGTTAAGCATATGATAGGACCTAGATAGAAGTGAAAAGATAATAAATGTACGAAAAGTGAGATAAGTACGAAATGTGCGAAACGTGCGAAATGTACGAAATGAACGATGATGAAAATAATAATTATTACCTTGATGTACTTATGATGTGTGATCACATGTGATAGTAGAACTCACTCAACAACGCTGACTTTTATGTATTTTCCAGTTGGCAGGTAAATGTTGTTGAGGATGGCACGAGGTGGCTACTTGGCTTGTTTTGGATGGCATCCATTTTATGTTGCGATAATGTTTTTGCATTGTAATGCGAACAAATAATATTTTGTAGTGAATGTTGTATTATTTTTCAAAAGAGATTATTTATATGAAAGGAAATGGTCGTTTAAAATGATTCTGCTATAATGTTTTAGTAAAGGCAGTGTAAATCATATGTTTTAAGTGCGATGATTGACCAACTTTGAGCGTCCCGAGAATGGGGTCTTACATTATGGATACAATTCAAAATGATAGAATCAATAGTAATGGATTTTCTAGAATTTGTGTGGTTTTAACGGGAAGACATTCAAAAGGAATATTATGAATCGTTATGAGAATTGGTTAATGAGTTTCAAATTCAAGAAGACAAAATCAATGTTAATATGATTCAAAATAACAACAAGATGTTTCAGGTGTAACGTTTGGTTTACAACCTAAGGCAAATATGTTGACTTATCAAAGTATTAGGTCAACCACAACCTTAAAGAAGACATGTGTACCTATAAGCGGACACTTACCCCAAGGGTTCCATGGTAAGGTAAACGGATCCATCGGTTGATTTGGATTTATATGAATACCTTGCCTAGATAGAACACCTCGAGATACAGGCATCACGCTCTTCTAGTATTACATGTTTCAAGTTATAGGACACATAGTTTGACGAGCTTTGTAAACTAGGAATAACGATTCAAAACTCAATTTGAAAACCATTTGATTTAGGCACAAGGCCTTAGAATATGATTTGAGAAGTGTGTGTGCATTGATAAGAATCAAGGTATAAGAAGAATCACATAAGGCATGAAATCACAAAATCATGTTTAAACATATAAGGCATATAAAATCCTATCTAAGCATGTGAAGTACATGAGAGGAATCATGTGCAAGGGTCTTAGTTATAGTCTAGGTCATTCCATTTCTAAAAACCTAATTCCCTATTGTCACACCCCAACCTTGACGGCGGAATAGTCAATATGTGAGGGTTAAGATTGTTCATAGCCACATAACGCTATCATTTAAATCAAATATTATTATCATAAGTTTCAAATGTAAATTACAAAAATAAGTATCAAACATGAAATAGTCAAAACATAAGCCAAAATAATCCAAGACATTTTATTCTTTATTCTAGGTCCAAATCCTAGATTTGGGCAAACTTCATAAGATGATTTCAAACTTGGGCATTTCCTGAATCATGTTAAAAATAAAGTTCAACTATGAAAGTTGGTGAATTTCCAAGGTTTAATATACATAAATAAATCAAAAGATTTACAAGTAGCAATTCATGTCAAAGGTTATGAGTTATGCAAGTTTATTGAACACATATAGCTATAATCAAACCTTGATCAAGATTAAGATTACAAGTTTATAACGATTAGCTAAGTGTACTTGGTTCCCATGATGAACAATTCATACGTAAATTGGAGCCGGCAATACATCGGCTTTAGCACCAAGTAGGCTTGTCAGGCCCATAGATCTATGATGTCGCCAGGCTAGCAATAGTTAATGAATGTCAACATATAATTTATCTCATATAATGCTCACAGTAACACAAATAACTATGACAAAATGTAAATATGAAATGTAAGTGCGTTACAAGTATAAGACGTCTACAAGTGTAAGTTTGATAAGTTTAACATGTTTCACCCCAAAAAGGTGTGAAATAATAATAAAATGAGGCAAGAACACTCACTTGATATATAAGTATGTAAGATAATAATAGGAATAAATGATGTTCCAACGAATTCCTTTACAAGGTACCTAAACGTATATATAGTACAAGATTAAGTTTAGTGATAAGATTAATGATTAATTGTGAATTAGAGTTTTGATAAGAATTTGTGGGTTTTTATAAGGCTAGTTAATGAAATCATATATATATATATATATATATATATATGTATATATATGTATATATATGTATATATATGTATATATAT
>BJCM01218994.1:0-12494 GCA_018326385.1 Flaveria bidentis | reverse complement strand
TTGTTGAATACAAAATGTAAACCAATAAATAACAACCCAATCAAGGATCATGTGGTGTCCACTCCTCTTGTAAGTGATCCAGATTCCACAATTAAATCTAATGAATCTGTCACCAAACAAAAGGAGACCACTTTAAATTCAAAAGAGAAAAATGCCTATTGTGAATTTGGATAAACAATTTGAGAAGGTTAAGGTAACATCGGGTTCAAACACGTCTAATTCTGAACTGTGGAAAGTATGGACACATCACGTCTAATTGTCCTTACTATCAGACACCAAGGAAAAGAATTGAACTTTATGACACTAAAACGAGCCCTTCAAAAAGGAGCTCCGTAACTCTACCAAAAGGAGTCAGTGAACCTAAAGTCCAATCCATCAGCCAGTCGTTTGTTTACAACAAACAAGCCTTACACAAAACTAGCTTATGGAAAGAATAATCTAGTTCAATGTCTGATAATGAGAACAAGAAGATGAATGAGCTTCCCTCACCCTCAAATGGACAGTGGGTGGAATTTATGATGTGTGATTCTTCTGGTCACCCAAGCCAGTTAAGGCTTGGGTCCCTAACCTCAACTAATGATTTCCATTGAATGTACAGGGTGTTCGCTATAGTGCTGAAACAAACACTTGGATTGTAGATAGCGGAGCATCCAGGCACATGACTGGGAACCGAGCCTCCTGTCAAACGTCAAACAAACTAAAGGAGGTCACGTTTCATTTGCTGGAAACAAAGGAGGTTACATAACCGCTCAAGGGGAAGTGAGGAACCAGAAAGTGAAGTTTAATAAGGTAAACTATGTCTAATAACTTCAAAACAACTTACTTTCTGTCTCTCAAATATGTGACAAAGGCTTTAAGGTCGTATTCGACAACAAGAAGTGCTATGTTCTGAAAAAGGACTATGTGATCCTAGAGGACCAAGTCTTAATGTCAACTTCAAGATATAACGATATTTATCTGAATATAAGCTTCAGCTTCAGAAGACCAAGTTTGCTTTCGAAGACCAAGTCTCCGCTCTTCTAATAGTTCAACACTTAGAAGCAATGAAGACTACAACTTTCGAAAAATGAAGTCTAAAGGAAGCCTCGGAAGAAGTAGCCACTTCCGAAGTATAAGTGGCCTCGGAAGTACCTACTATGAACCAGTGGACACAAGTATGATGTCTCTGACACTCCGCTGGAGATCTCTGATACTGCATGGTGTTTTCCCCAAAAGGCTATGTAGTTGACCATACTTTAATCCATTGTTCTTACTTTATCAGTTAGTATAGTTGCCAACTTTAGTTGGTGACAAAAGGTAAGTCATTGACATGTCATGACTACCATATCTTAGATAAGACATTATCTAAGATACCTTAGCTATAATTTTGTAGTATTTGCTTTAGTTATAGGATTGCAGGTAGTATCAAAGTATATCCGGCTGTAGGTAGTAGTATATATAGTTTCTCATTGTAACTCTTATAGTATGCTTGTAAGAGTCTTGTAAACTTTGAGTTGAGAAGTAATATATACAAGTACCTTGAAAATTATTCCTTTGTGTTCTAAAGTTACTTAGTATATAATAATCAACTCTTTGAGAGATTCTGCTTCATCATAACTGTGTGTGTGATGACTAAATCACCTATCATCACCCCTAAGAACTTTAGACAATGGAGTAGACGCATAGAAGGTTTCGTCAGATACCTTGATGGTTAAATGTGGCTATCTATCGTCAATGGTCCTTACAATCCCAAGGTCGCTGCAGTTGGAGGAAACAGTGCCATGATCGAGAAGGTAGTTAAAGACTACTCCGATTAAGACCGGAAGAAGATGGACATAGACAACAATGCTATAATGGCTCTTATGACTGCTATACCCAACTCCATCATAGTGGGGTTTGAGCATTGCAAGTCAGCTAAAGATCTGTTTGATACACTGTCACAAATGTACTCTAACTCCAATGACTCTAATAAAGATTCACTTAAGCAACAGTTTGAGAACTTTACCCACATTGCTGGAGAGACCCTCAGCAAGCAATACTTCAAGTACATGGATCTTATTGCTTCCCTTTAGTATGTGGGAATTACCATTGACTTGAGAGACCTCTCAAGAAAATTCATTCGTGCACTCCCAAATGAGTGGACGTTCTACTATGTCTCCATAAAAAGGACAAAGAATCTGAACTCCCTCACCATAACTAAACTATATGGTATTTTTGATGGATACCGTGTAGAGATAGAAAACAAGAGGGGCCATCCGATGAGTAGACCCTCAAGCCTTCCTGCTGTCAACGCTTTAATAGTTGTGGAAGGCTCAGGACCCAACCAACCTCAGTAGTACCTGCCTTACTATCAGCAACCATCATGTTCTTTAGGCCCTACATCATATTTCCTGAGACTCTAAGGTCTCAGCAGGCTTAGCAAGGTTCTTTCTAGGACAACTGTGCTTTTATCTCAGGAAATGGGTTACTCGGGGGATCATCAGTTTTGCTTTGATGATCTAGAGTGCTTTAGCCCTAATGATGTGAAGTACGTGGACATAGTCCAACAAATGGCTTTGCTTACCTACAGAGTAAAGAAGTTCTTCAAGGGAACTGGAAGGCGGTTCCCTCAAAACGCAGCTAGCAGCAAGTTTAGGTTTGACAAAACCAAGGCAAAGTGTTACAACTGTAACCAACTTGATCATTTTGCTAGGGAATGCAAGGCTCCCAAGTCAAATCTAGGAACCTCTCATGCCTCCTCACAAGCCTGTACACCTAAAGCCCCTGGGAAGACAACTGAAATAGCAGCTATAGCTCAGACTAGAGCTTTGTGGTACAAGATGTGATTCCTACTCAAGCACTCATGGCTGGAACAAATGACAACAAGGTATATGAACATCTCTGTACTACAGCTTGTATTGCTAAGATAAAACTATATCAGGACTACAAAATAGAAATTAAATCTGATATTGAGTCTTTAAATATTTTAAAATCTGACTTTAAAAGAGCCGAATCTGAATATCAAAGAAAAATTAAAGAGTTAGAGAAAAATGTGTCTCTTTTAAAACATGAACACACAAATTATAAGACTCAAATAAATGATTTAATATCAAATTGTTTGAAGCTCAAGCCCAGCTTCTCACAGCTGAGGCTCAAGCCAGGAAGCATGCTATCTCAAAGCAAAACTTCCAAGCCGTCCTTGCAACATCCTCTCACTCAAAACTTTGTTATCAAAACAAAGGTGTGTTAGGGACCAATGAAATTGCTCCACCACACTCTTATGAGTCTATTAGACAACCAAGGTGTGGTACTGAAGAGCAAGAAGTCCCATCTGCTATCCCACCTTCTCATGAGTCAAAGAGTGATGCAAGTGCGGAAACAATTAAAGGAAAGATCCAGGTAGACCCTACCCCTCTTACCAGTGATGACGAACCTCTTACCACCAAAGGAAGAAGAAACCGGGCTAAGGAAGCCAGAAAAACTTCCAAGAAAGTGGTTGAATCAAAGTTGAAGATTGATCCAAAGCAAAAGGGTGTGTTCATCTTAGCTTGATTCCAGGTGGTAGGAACTTCTGAACCTGGAAAAGTGTGTAGTACCAACACACCTATCCAACAAAAGGATCAGAAGGGAAATGGAAAGATTTTTGTTGAAGACAAGAAGATGAAGAAACAATAGCCTTCACATTCCCAGAAGATTAAGATTATGTGCATAATGTGTGGTCTGCAAAACCACACGGCCAAAGATTGTTATTACAATCCTGCTAGCACACATTATACAAATAATGTTAAGAAAGAAAGAGTCAGGGAAGGTTTCTCATTTGTATCCTATCAAATGGTCCAAGTTATGAAAAAGGTAAAGCTTGTGTCAGAAGCAAGGATGCTTTTGGAAGAAAATCCTTCTTCCAAAGGGAAAATGGCTTCGGTAACTAAAGCTGTGAAGACTCAGAAAGCCAAGAGAGTCCCCTTGAAACCATCCCAGAAGAAGATTGCTTCGGAAGAGAAGGTAGTAAAGGCCTCTTCCGAGAAGAAAGAAGCTTCGGATGAATGCCATGCTGCTCAAACCTCAACAAGCTTATCATCTATGATTGGTTGAATGGATGGAGTGGAAGATGAAAAAGGATGCTGCAGCCCAAGCCTCCTCTTCACAAACACTTATTGAACCCCCATGCATTAACTTTGGTTCAATAAAATCCTCATTGGAAGAGCCCAATACCAACAAGGCTGGGTTTCCAATAAAAACTATTTCACCTTATGTTCAGGGACATCCATATGACAAGAACAATAATGTATGGATTGTAGATTGTGGATGATCTAGGCATATGACTAGGAACAAATCTCTCCTTATCTTCTAGAGGGAGTGTATCCAATGGCAAGTTAAAGGTTGACAAAGTACACTTTGTCAAACAGCTTGAACACAATCTTTTAAGTGTTTCTCAACTCTGTGATCAAAGGCACCAAATGCTTTTCACAGAACATGAGTGCATTATCCTCAAACCTGGGATGACCATTCCTCCAAAATTGGTGCTTCTTAGATCTCCTAGGAAAGGGGATATGTACAAGATGGATATGAACTATGCTTTGCTACTGGGAGAAGTATCATGCTTTCTTTCCACAACTGATGGTGATGAGTCAACACAATGGCATAAACGAATGTGTCATGTCAATTTTAAAACTATGAATAAATTAGTTAAAAATAACTTGGTACATGGTTTGCCTAAAAAGGAATTTTTCTGCAAAGATGACTGTGTTGCATGTCTGAAAAGGAAGCAACATAGGGCATCTCATAAATCCAAAGTTTTTAACTCCATCACCACCCCATTACACTTATTGCACATGGATCTCTTCGGTCCAACAAGTATAATAAGCATTGGAAGGAAATCATATTGCCTTGTGATAGTTGATGATTTTACAAGATTTACATGGGTATTATGTTTAAGAACTAAGGATGCAACTGTTGAAACATTAAAATACTTATTCTTAAAATAGAAAATCAAATTGATCACAAGGTAAAAATAATCAGAAGTGATCAAGTTACTGAGTTCAAGAATCAAGTTCTTGAGTCATTCTGTAACTCAAAAGGGATTACCAAACAATATAGTGCTCCTAGAACTCCTCAACAAAATGGTGTTGCTGATAGGAGGAACAAGACCCTGATTGAGGCTGCTAGGACCATGTTAGCTGATTCAAAGCTGCCTCTAACATTGTGGGCAGTGGCCGTCAACACTGCATACTATGTGTAGAACAAGGTTCTCATTGTCAAGCCACATAGAAAAACCTCTTATGAGCTATGGAACAAGAGGCCACCATTCATTGGCTTTCTAAGGTCCTTCGACAACAGGTGTACCATACTTAACATAAAGGACAACTTGGCAAAATTTGTTGAGAAGTCAGATGATGCTATCTTTTTTGGATATTCCTCCACCTCTATTGCTTATAGTGTCTATAACATTAAAAATTAACAATTTGAGGAATCATCCAACATTGTTGTTAATGAGCACACTCCTTGTGTTAGAGGGAATGGCCCTAATCATATTTTTGATTTAGAATTGTTTCCAAACTATTCTAAACCATCTTGTGAGAATGTTTCAGCTGGAATAGTTACTCAAAGTAATTCTGATGAAGACCAACTATTTGAGTTACCCAAACATCTTCCAAGTTCTCTAAGAGTCTCTGAACATCAAGTTCCCACTATTAGTAGATCTAACAACATGACCATTTTAGGAACTAGTGGAGCTTTAAATAGTTACCAGCAAAGTGAGTCTAATAACTCATCAGCCTATAACATATAACACCAAGCTGATGGAAGTAGCATCTTGAAGGAACATGCAACTGTTAATACTATTTCTCAGCAACTTGATGCTGATGTTGTTTCTCCTTCATTCAATCAGTCCTCATTGAATGAGTGTGAAACATTAGCTAGACCAAGTGTACAAAATCTTGAGCCAAACTTCTGAAATCTAGATTTATCCATGCAACTGGATGTAATTCTAAGGCTTAGGATTCACAACACTCATCCAGCTGAAAACATCATTTGACATGTCTCTAAAGGTGTGAGAACCAGGGGACAATTTCATAATGGGAATGTCTACTTGTACTCATGCTTTTTGTCTCAGATGAAACCCAAGAAGGTAGAAGATGCTTTGAAAGATAGTAGATGGGTTGAATCAATCCAAGAGGAATTGCTTCAATTCAAAAGACAAAAGGTTTGGAACCTTTGCCCGCTACCATCTAGTAAAGTACCTATAGGCACTAAATGGGTTTTCAGAAACAAGAGAGATGATAGAGGCTTGATCATCAAGAATAAGGCAAGACTAGTAGTTCAAGGATACACTCAAGAGGAAGGAATCAATTATACTGATATATTTGCATCTGTTGCAAGACTTGAGGCAATTAGAATCTTCCTTGCTTATGTTGCATCTAATAATTTTACTATCTACCAACTAGATGTCAAGTGTGTCTTTCTATATGGGGATATAGATGGGGAAGTCTATGTGTGCCAGCCTCTAGGATTTGAAGACCCACACACCCCAACTATGTGCGCAAACTGGATAAAGCTTTATATGGGTTGCACCAAGCACCTAGGCTGTGGTATGAGAACTTGTCTCAATTTCTTTTGAAGAATGGCTACACTAGAGGTACCATTGATAAGACTCTTTTCATAAGAAAGTTTGGGAAAGACATATTGCTCGTTCAGGTCTATATTAATGATATCATATTTGGTTCCTCAAATGACCAAATATGTAAAGACTTTGAGAGCATTATGAAGAAGAAGTTTGTGATGAGTTCCATGGGAAAATGGATTTTTTCCTTGGAATTTAGGTGAAGCAGATGAAGGAAGGGTTCTTTATCAATCAGTCTAAGTATGTCTCTGATATCTTAGAGAGATTTGATATGAAGGATTGTAAGCCAGCCAAGACACCTATACCAAGAAACCATGACCTTTATCCTGACTCTAAGGGGGAGGGTACTGATCAACATCAATATAGGGCAATCATTGGGTCTTTGATGTATCTCATAGCAAGTAGACATGATATCATGTTTGCTACATGCATCTATGCAAGATATCAGGTTTCTCCAAAAGTGTCTCACCTAGTTGCTGCCAAGAGAATTCTTAGATACCTCAAGGGAGCACCAAAGCTTGGTCTCTGGTATCCTAAGAACTCCAACTTCACCTAGTGACTATGGTGGCTGAAACATAAAAAAATCCACATCAAGAGGATGTCTCAAATCCACTTGGTGGATTGATAATCTCATGGCAATGCAAGAAGCAATCCTGTGTCTCAACATCTACTGCCAAAGCTAAAAACATATGTTGCTGCAAGTTGTTGTGCTCAGCTGATGTGGATTCAAAATCAGATGATAGATTATGGATTCAACTTCATGAGTACTCCTATCCATATTGACAACAAGAGTGCAATCTCCATTACTGAAAATCCGATGAAGCACTCCAAAAAAAAGCATATTGACATCAGGTATCATTTCATTAGAGATATTCATGGGAAAAACCTAATTAAACTTGTCAAAGTTGACTCAAATGAACAATATGCTGATTTGTTCACCAAAGCCTTTGATGAACAAAGATTTAAGTATCTTATTACGGCTATTGGGATGATAAACATTGACTAATATATCTCATTTGAAAACCTTTTAAAAATATGTCTTGTCTTCTGTCAAATACAATCTAAGCCCTGTTACAAAAGGTTATTCTTCGAAATCGACTAAGTTTGAGTATTTCCGAAGAGAAAATTACCCTCGGAAGAATTCCTCATTATCTTCCGTTGGAAATTTCCTCAGTTCAAGCTTTATATTATGAAGAGTTTTTAGTCTCAAAAGTATATATTTACTATTTCCGAAGCTTGAAAACTTCTTCATTCGGAAGAACTTCTTACTCTTGGAAGTAAATTTATTTACCTTCGGAAGTAAGTTTTGACTTTGGAAGAGAAAATCCTTTGGAAATACTTTTACCTTCGGAAGAAGACTTTACTCTGTAACAGAAACCTTTGGGCCCCACACTGTAAAAACAAAGATTTTATCAATGATATCAGAATCTTTTAAATGGTTTTTAACCTTTCCGCCACTGTCACATCTCACCCCTTCATCTTACCCCCAAGCCATCACTTCAGCTTATCCATCCGCCTTTTTACCACTTTTACTGCCCAAATCACTTCTCATTCCAACCTTCTCCGATTTAAACTTGTTTTCCCTATTCTTTCTCATAATGTCACTAAACCCTCAACACAATCAAGTCGCACTTCTGGATTCATCCAGGGATGCTGACTTCTTTGAAATAATCTATTTTCTCACCTAATCTACCTACTATACTGCCTTGACCGTAAACCCCACCATTTATCTGAATCAAATGGAAGAGTTTTGGGTCAATGATCGTATCGAAACCCTAAATCAAGTTAGGGTTACAAGGTCGAGCATTTGTGGTCAGGAGTTGGTCATCTCTGAACAAATCATCAAAGAGCATCTGGAGCTTCATGATGAGGGTGCTCCTACTGAGTTTCTCAAATCAGACCTGGATGATACATATACCCTGATGGGTTATGTTGGAGATGTAAGTAGGTCTACTATCTACAAGTTTAACTTCTCCTACAACTGGAAGTCCTATTGCATGTTGTTCTCCATTGTTTATCAAAAAAGTCTAGGGGATGGGATCAAATCCCATATGAACTAGGGTTCCTAGTTCATGGAATGGTGAAAAGCCTCCGCTTCAACTACTCAAAGTTTGTGCTGACTAACCTTATGGGGTACCTCCAGAGGGATACATTCTTCATGTATCCCAGGTTTCTTTAGCACATAATTTACTTTGAGTTGGACCAAAGTCAACTTGTCTATGCAGCTACTTTAACTGTCCTTCACATGAGGTCGACCATCTTTAAAGTTTTGAAGAAAGTGTCTACCAATATCACTAGAAGACATATTGCACTTCTTCCAGGTATGATTGAGCCAATGGCTCCTTGTGACATCCCTGTTAATCTCACAGGTAATGAACTCACACCAGCAACTACCCTCACATCACCAAATCTATCTTCTCCACCCATCAAGATCACCTACCAGAGATGTCCAAAATGAACCCTTGTTTAATCTCCTCTAATTGAACAAGTCCCGCCTGTTCTACCCAAAAAGGCTAGAGTGGAACCATGGGCTCCCACTCAGCCTGAGGTCCTACCTTATTTACAATTGACATGAGATATGGGTATTGAGTCTCCTCAGTCTCAATCCCATGAGCCCGAATCCTAACCCAAAAGCCCTTAGGGTGAGTCTCAATACTCCCTTGAACAGCCAAAAAGGGACAGCCCCACCAAAGGCTCAATGCCATTAGACATTGATCAATGGTCATTAGAAATAACTTCCATATCTTTCACTGACCTATTGACAGGATTTGATGAAGAGTTCATGTCTCTTCACGAAAATGAAGTTGATCCACAACACCCATTAAAGGATCAACTGAGCCTAAGGAGAACCTTGATCTCTAGCCCCTATCAGGATATCCAAACTAAGGTGAGTCCCACTAGAGTGGAGGGGACTCATGTAGATTCAGCTGCTAGTATTGCAGGTGCCTCAATGAGCCCTAAGGACAGTGGTAACATTGCTGAGACTGAATCTACGACAACCAAGCATTCTAATGACTCTGAAAGAGACATCATTATGCATGGGAAACTAGGGCGCCAAGAAAGCACTTCTGGTGGTGAGGATGAACATACAAGGTATGTTACCACATCTCCCCATGATTCTTTTTATAAAGATGAGGGAAGATTGAAACTCACCATTCAATACCTACTCACTAAAGTCTCCAACCTTGAATTCAGGGTTAAGACCTTAGAAAGTAAGTCCGCCAGTCAGCAACTTGAGATTGACAATCTTAGGGCAAAACTAGCTGAGAAACAAATTGAGAGGTCCGTTAGGCATGTACCAGTTCAGGTCTCCCTGACTTCTTCCTCTAGCTCATCTAGCTCTCAAGATGATGCTACCAAAAAGAGGGAGAATGTTCAAACACAAACACCCATGGTGTCCAAGAGCTCAATTATCTCAAAGCTCTCTTCAAGATATCCCTCTCAGCACTCAGATGTCTTCCCTGAGCCTCCTCCAATTACCCTATAAGTGGATCCTTGGATTCTAAAAGATCTAAACAAGTTTCTTACCTTGTTTCTCATAGGATCTTCTATGTGGCAGCCAGGACCAGATATCTTTGTGGCCTACTTTGGAGCTGAAGAGCTTCAGAGGTTGAATACACCCTCTAGCACTTTTGAGAAAGTTGGTCAACCTAAGGTCTACATGAAACTTGAGATTAATTTCAAAGGGGAAATGAACACTGATGGCCCAACAACCAAAATAGTTAGTACATAGAGTGTATTACCACATATTTCCGAAGCAGAAGTCAAAGCTGCAGAAGAACAATTTCAATCTTTTGTAGTCGAGATGGAAGCTCCAGAAGGACTCTTCTCCTTGTCCGATGATCTTATCATCACAGATGCAATCCTGGAGCTAGCATCTGAGGTGAACAGTGAGAACTTTCTCAAGTTACCAATCACTCAATCACCGTCATCACCTCATGCTCCAACAACCACTCAACAGCCTGAATCCTCTGCACAAGAACCTCCAAGGACTAAAGCTTCCGAAGATGTCAAAGGAAAAAGGAAGTTGACTAAGGAAGAACTTCTAGAGGAGGAAAGGTTGGAGAAATTGAAAAGAAAAAGGGAGACTACCCTTTGGAAAACTACTAGCTGCCAATAGCAAAGTAGCTGTAGCCAACCAGGAGGCAGTTAATAACAATAAAAGAGTGGAAGTAATTGACAGACTTGTAAAGATAGGAACTGCAAGTGAAGAAGTGCTCCACTTATCATTAGAGAAGCTGATTGAATTGGAAAAGGTAACAATGTTATTAAAAGAATAAGAAGAAGCAACAAGGTTGGCCTTGGAAGAAGAAAACCAGAGGAAAAAGGAGGAAGCCAATTAAAGGCTAAGGAGTGGGAGAATAGCCTTTCTAAACTCAAGAGGATTCTATCTTGATGAACTTGGTCCACATAACAATGACACGATCATGTGGGTGGTAAAGAAAGAACATGATCAAATGGAGAAGGAAAGAAAGAAGGCTTCCAGGGAAAGGATGACCAGAGAAAGAAGAAGGAAGATGATGCTAAGCTTGCAGCCTTAAAGAAGTCTGGGGACAAAGCCTGGATGAAAGACTATCTCAGGGCCCATGGCTTCTCAGGCAGACAGGTTGAATTCATGTCCATAAAGACCCTGCAGCGTATTGTTAGTGAGATCAAAGCTGATATACACTTAGGAAGAAGGAAAGAGATGTACAAAAAATTATAGGGGATGACTTTCACACCTTCTTCACTACCACAACCTCAACCCGAACATATCCCCATCCCTTTCCCTATCAAAACTGAACCAACCTTTGAACCTTACACCCCTGAACCCACATCATCAACCTTACCCACTTCCTCACCCACTCAATCCAAAAAACCACCAAAACTATCCATTCTCAAACCTAAAACCTTACCAAGAACCCAATCTTCGTCAACCAAACAACCACCCAAGTCATCCTCTCATCCATCCAAATCTCTTTCCTTAAAAGAGTTTACGAAGATCAAGAGGAAGCTCATCACCTGCACATCTTTGAGCAATATCTCCTATGAGGAGGAGTCTGTCAATTTGACTTACATAGACAACTCCTCAAGTTCCCTCACAAGAGAACAATTCCTTGATCTCCCAAGAAGAACACTGGACCAAGTCGCTAGAGTACTTGGCCTGAACTCTGATTCCTTAAATGATAAAGAGAAAAAGCTCAAAAGAAAGCTGGTGACTATACTAGATACAAAAAAGGGACAAGGTTCCTAGTCAGCCCCTTATGCCAAGAAAGAAGATTATCTAGTGGAGGTTCGATGAAGCCTCTCACAACTTTGTTGTGGAGAGAGAGAATGTAGAGAACAACAGACTAAATGCCTCTTCCTTGCTACACTCTAGAAGATTTGATATTGCTAAGTTAGCAGAGAAGCCAATCTCTAATCCCTCCAACTCTGACATTGCTGCTCATATTAGAAATCATCTGAGCAGCCTTCATCTTGCTGAGGTAACTGCGAAAGCCAAGATTGAAGAGGAGTTGAAGCTAAAAGAGAAGAAAGACAATGAAAGGTTAACCATCAAAGGCAAAGCCTTTCTACAAATGGTGTAAGGCCCTTAATTGGAACCAATAGTTAGATGGTGTTGGCACACATGTCCCTAGTTCCAGTTCAAATATTCTTAAATGTATTAGACTTTCATTGTGTTACAAATATTTAATGTTTGATCAATGTAATGAAAAACTCTATGATCGAATGTGTATTGGTTGCTTAATGTTTTATATATTTATATCATTGTATATTACACGCTTATATGAACATGCTATATAGGTATACAGTTGTTAGACATAGTTCTGAATCGTTAAAGGTTCAGGAGTTTGTTTAACTAAGTCTCAAGATTCAGGCGCACGATTGAACCATGCGAATGGGACAATCGCACGACAGACCAGGTGATTGAGCCATA
>BJCM01218989.1:0-20721 GCA_018326385.1 Flaveria bidentis | reverse complement strand
CGTTTTTCAGCAGCTACATTCGAAGGTACTTCACAGTCGATTTTCAGCAGCTAGAAAGGTAGTTTCCTTGTTCTATTTTGGTTGTTATATCTTGTTGATAGCTTGTTCAAACACATATGAATGATCCTTTGCTCTTGGGTTTGTTAAAACAAAGTAAAGAACCTTAATATTTCAGATTATGAATCATATTATTAGGGCTTTTATCCGCTGCGTTTTCATGTTTAAAATGGTTAAACAACTTTGATTTCGGTCCATCAAACCCATCATAATGAAATCGTTGGTCTTAGTTTCTTTGTAGAAATTTAGCCTGTTTTTCATTATCAAAAGTTGCTTTTTGTTTGGGATGGTCAATTTTAGGTTTCATTGTGTGATGTTTTCTTTGACCCTTCCATAATTCCTTCAATGTGTTCCTATCATTTGTTGATCTAGATAAACGAGGTCTGACATTATATGTTAGAGTAGTTGTTTTTGAGATAGGCTTGTGTTGGGGAATTCTCAATCCCTTTTGATTAAAGTAACAATCAGATGTATTGTGATTGTTCATGTCACAGACTAAACAATATTTGTTAAAATAATAGTTTTTGGTGTAGTAATTTTTCATGTCACAGATAGAGCAATATTGATTATAAAAGCACTCTTTTGTCTTGTGATTGAACATACCACAAATATCACAATACATTTATTTGTTGCTTGAATCAGATTTTGATTTGCGGGACTCAACTGATTTTCTCTTTTGTTGCTGAGCCACTTTCTTTTCTTTAGGGGATGAATCAAAATCACTCCTTTTTGTAGTTTGCTTCATAACACTACATTTGTTTGATTTTCTGGGATGTTTTTGTTTCTTCAACCCATTTCTCACCTCTTTAACAAACTGGTCGACATGTTCCTTGTTGCAAATATCAAACCCAACTCCTTGTCTTAATGTTGAAGACTGAGGGTCTGATAGAGTTTTATGTGTTGAACTTAGTGATCCTTTTTGTTTCTTTTGCAGTGAAACCTTTTCTGATTTGCTTAAATTTTTTGGAGATATAATCTCATTATCAGAATAGCTCTCAGCAGTGGGTTTCACTGACTTCACATATTTCTTTTTACCTTTCAAGACATAAGATATGAATTTCACAAATGGCACAATTGCTTTTATGGGGCTTGTGGGTTTGGTGACACTCACTGCCTTGTCTGAACACTCTTTAATCTTGATTGGATAACCTAATCTGATTTTCTCCTCATTTGTTTCAACATAAACATCAGTTTTATTTTGAGGATTAGTTACTTGTTTTACTATAGATTTTGGTTCCATAGTTTTAGTTTCAATTTCTTCATTGAGTGTGAAAGATTCAGGCATGACAGTGTAGTTGTCATTGTATGGTGGAGGACATGAATGATACCCAATCCCCGACATGTCCTTTGGATCCTTTTGAGAATCAAGCATCTCTTGCAGCTTGACTGAAGATAGTTAAAACTTTTCAAGTTTCACTTTAGTAAAAGTATGTTCAGCCTTAGATTGAGCTAACTTTTCCGTGAGTAGCTCATTCTCAACTGCAAGAGTGTATTTTTCACCATTTAGTTTTTCAATGTCAGAGATGAGAAATTTTATTTTAATTTTAAATCCTTTTATCTCTCTTTTCATCATCCCTGACTTCACCTATTCTTCTTTTTTTTGTCTGCCAGTTTATTGTTATGCTTTCTATAACTATGCAATTTAGTAATACATTTTTCACTACAAAGATTAGATTTTACCTCAGTAGGCATTGGAGAAGGGCCATCATTGATGTGAGCCAAAAGTGCATGATTTTGAAATTTAGGCTTTACTTCCTTAGCATACAAGCTCCAATCACATACTCCATCTTCTTTGATCACAAGAGCATTTCCAGATGACTAGTTGCTTCTATGAGCTTCATTAGTCACTTGAGGTTGATTCTGGTAAGACTGTTGTTGTTGATGATGATACTAGTGTTGATGGTTGTTGGAATGAGAGCTTGAGTTTGATTGTGACGATGGCTGGCTTTGAGAGTTTCTTTGAAAGATGTTTCTTTTGTGTGCATTGCATTCTCTTAGTGACTAGCCATGCCACAGTTGAAGCATTTTACTTTGGTTTTATCATATCAAAGCTTTGTATTTTCATTAAGGCTGAGTCTTTTGGCTTTTCTAAAAAATTTCTTTGCTTTTATAGCAATCATGGCCATTTGCCATTGTAAATCCATTTCTTCCACATCATCTGGATCTATTTCTTCCAGGTCTTCTTGGATCAGATGTTCAGATATGAGTCTTCCACCCAGATAAGCTTCAAAACTTGCAACAAAGGCATTGTAAGTAGCCTTTTGTTCTTCTGATTTTGTATTATTATGGGTGTTTGGAAGAGTTGCTAAGAATCCTGCCGATTAGGATGATGTTGAAGGCTTGTTGATAGATGGAGCTGCAATGAATCTAGTGGTTTTGGCATGATACCTTGAAGACATAAAATCATCTTCTTCAGTGATGAAGGCATTTTCCATAGTATGAGAGTCGGATGGAAATTTGTACGCTTCAATCACTCTTGGTCCTCCTAGATTTCTACTTCTCTCATCAAGCTCTAATGCTTCTATTTTGGCTATCATAATATCCAATGTAGTACTCCCAAGATTAAGAGTATTTTTTAGCATTGTAACATTATGTTTCCAACTTTCAGGAAGGCTGTGCAACATTTTCTTGTTCAACTCCTTGACCTTGTTGGTGACTCCCATTATCTCTAAGTCATTCACTAACTGCACAAATATATGAAGTGTTTAGAGATGGACTCCCCTTTGGAGTGATGAAAAGTTTCATATTGATTAACAAGTTTATCCTTGTTAATTTCAGCAACTTCACTGCTTCCTTCACACATGTTCAGTAGTGCATCAAATACTGCTTTGGCAGTTCCATATTTTTAGATCAATCTTGATTTTCTTGTAATCTTCTTCATCGAGAGTTAGATCTCTAATGGGAATTCTTGTTGTCTTGTAGATAGCAGCTTTATGTGCAGACAGAGTGACTGGAATGTGTGGTCCCTTGCAGATTGAAATCCAATAATCTGGATCTACAACTGTAATATAGTTTTCATGAATCTGATTTTCCATTGTTTAAATTTAGATTTATGTTTATGCATTGGTGGTTTTGGAGTATGACCAAGTTCTGAAAAACTATGTGAATCCATTTTAACAAGGTGTTTAGCTTGTATAAATATAGATTAAATAAGAGTAAGGTCAATGAAATCAGATGTAATACGCTGTAAAAGAAGTTAATTAGTGTTGTACTTAACCACAAAATTAACTTTACTTTTAATTTATGGAGAAGAGAATATGTCGTGGTGTAAGTTAACTCTAATCACACTTTTTAATGTTATTGACCAATAAGTAATTTTAAGTAATTTTTTAGTATATTGTTAATCCTTGTTACTGATTGTAATCTAATCTTTTACATACAACTAAAGATTTGTGTAAATTGTGGTAACAAAAGCAAATGGGTCGATCATTTTTTCTAAAATAGATGTACTTGTGTTTTGTTCAGATTACCGCTAATATTTATAATAACTGTAATATTCAATCGGCAAATAAATCAACATTATTATTGTTAATATGTTTATACTAAGTAAGCTTATCATTGTACAATGATAAGAGTATGTCAATGTAATTAGATGTAATACAATGTAAAAAAATGAATTTAATGTAGTCCCTACCCGGAGCATTAAATTACTTTTAGTAAATGTAGCAGATTTAATGTTGGTAACCAAATAAGTACGTTGATGTGTTTTTTTCTTAGTTTTTTTAACATTTATAAGTAATGGTAAGGTGATATTTTATATAGTAGTAATGTTTAATGTAATACGTAGTAACAATAGCAATTGCGTCAATCAGTTTTGTTCACATTATCACTGATACTTTGCTCAACTATTTTTGTAAAATTGAATAATTACTTATTTGAACAGATCCAAAAGTTGATGTAACTTAATGTATTATGCAAAAATAAGTTATCAAAATTCTATGCATATTTATGCACCTACTTGTAAGACAATAAAACTTAATGTAGTGGGGTGTGGTACATGTAACCTAATGGGGTGTGCCACAAAATATAAAAATTAAATCATGTTACATCCTGTGTTTTTTTTGAAGATAATCGATATTTTCATAATAGAAAAAATCTCATGGTATAGAATGTTCGCATTGTAACCTAATGTAAGTGGTAAAAGTAAGAAAAACACATACACATGTAAGTAAATTGGTTAAGAGAGGCATTAGAGTAAGACAAAAAAGCAAAACCAAACGTTTCATCATACATGAAAATAAGCTTCAGGTTATATTTTTGGGCTAATCATTTATGTTTCTATAAAACCATATATATACATGTTACCCATCAGAATAAATATTAACCATAAAACATATGGATAAGAAACATAATGATATAACTGACCAATCATTGTACTACAAAAGTTAGCCCCTTACTATTAACTAGTCACCATAACTACTTTCATAACAAACCAAACACAGAAAAAAACAATAGTAGAATCCCATACTTTACCCACTACAGAGTGGTAACCAAAAAAAGGAAAGTTGGACAAACTATGGGGATGGGTCGGCAGGTTAAGCCTTAGCCTTCTTTGAACAGTTCCACAAATCAAAGTGCCTGTACTCCTTGCATATGTTTAACAATCTAGGCTTCACCATGCTCTTCTCAACAGCCTTCTCCCTGGGACCAATTAAGCGTCTATTGATGCCACATCCCTTTTTGCGAATACCTAGAGGGGTCGTTAACTTAACTTTATCCACATATTCAAACCGCAAATCGTCTTAATGACTTGTTTCTTTTGTTAGAGCTAGTTTATGTTGTTTTTTCCGCATGAATACCTTCCTTTATTTCCTTTAACTACCTAGCTAAACCTTTTAAGCCATCAATGTGACACCTTAGTTGATCAACACAATCATTCACACACTTCAAAACATCATTCCTTAGAAAAGCTTGTTCGCTGGTGTTTACGGTTAGCGTGTTCTGTACACTAAAAACCTAAATCGGAAGACTTTCACAAAACAAACGGTTAGATAATTACACATCTGGGATTTTATTGACTTTGTTTAAATGAAAGACAAAGAAGATGTGCCTGCAAAGGTAGCTAATACGAGTAAATCCCTTACACAAACACTCGTAAGACTTGGTAACCAGGTGATGAGAAACCTGAAAAATAAAAAAGGTCAGTTCCAGGAAACTACATTGATGTAACAAAATTGAGAACTAATATTCTTACGTAGAACTCGTTCACAAAATTAGTTCTCTTATCCATCTATGAAATTGTGAAAACCGTCATATGATCCTCCACATCAACATTAGTTATAAAACAAGACATTAAACCCTTTTATATCTCTTTTTGAACCTCCTTGAAGAGAGTTTGCATGTAGAAACGTGTTGTGTGTTGTTTGATTGGTAAACCAGTCAGCTATTGAACACAGGTAGTACTGCTTACATAGTCAACACTGTGATAGTTGTATAGCAGATTATCTATAGCAGTGTCATATGCCATGAAAAATTGAACAAGCATGTTTGCATGACTTGAATTCATCTTGAAAGAAGCATTGGAACTCTCACATCTAGAGGTAGTTTTCATGAGACAACACATCAGGATTTCTCTAAAGTAAGCTAGCACCCACATATGTCTAATTGCAAACATTTCATTCAACCAGATATTCTCGGATAAATTAAAAGAGTTGATTAGATTACGCCAACGTTCCTCAAATGTAGTTGGTGTGATGTAAACATTCAAGACCAACTTATGAATCGCCAATCGAATATTAGCATTGTCATGAATATCAATGGCGATCTAAACAAAACACAAAGTAAATCGGCTTTCATGATTGACCCAAATGCTATTGTTACCACCTACTACATAAAACTTTGCTACTATGTAAAAGACTAACTTTTCATCACTTATAAAATGATTAACAAAATACTAACAAAAAATTTACATCAAAAGTACTTATTTATTAGAGTTATGTTTACACCAAGGCATATTCTCTTCTGCATTATATAAAAGTAAAGTTAATGCTCTGGATAAGGAGAACACTAATTACCTATTTCTTACATCGTATTACATCTGGTAAATGCACCTACTCATATATACTATGAAATGAAAATGGGTAGATAGTAAAAAAAATTTACAAAAAGGAATTGACCTAACCAACAACCAATTAATTTTGACCATTTTTTACCAAAGCCAACATCCAATTAATTTTGACCAAAAACAAACGTCCAAGTAATGATCTGTACATACACTTACAGCAGGGGGTTAAACCTGATATTAACTTACCCTTTACAACAAAATGTTAAACATAACATTTACATCATATTACATCAACAACATAGAAAATTTACTACTTTTATTTACTACAAAAATGTTTCTCTTACTTAGTAAAACATATTAATTATAAACAAAATACCTTTGATGGTAATTTCTTCATGATATGCCACATACACAAATGATGGTAAGATTTCACAAAAACCGATGACAAAACAACCTTCGTTGCGGGATCCTAATAAGTTAAAACAAAAGTTGGATGACTTTGGTGTGTTTTCAAAAAACAATAGAAAAGCCATAAGTACAATGCTGCAGTTTCATCAAACAACAACCCGACTGCAAATGTAACACATTTTTATGATGGTTTACACCAGTACAAAACACAAATATCATGGTGTACTAGTATGTGGGAAATGTATAACAAAGAAAAAATCAGTACATAAAACGCCCATAAAAACATTTGAGTACACTATTATATGTTAGATGTAAGTAAGAATATGTACTTGTTTGTCGAATATGTGGCATCAAATGCAATAACATCACCAAATGAACGCTAGTTGATTTGACATATTTCATCAACCCAATATATATCTTTCACTTCATATTGATATTTGGGTCGTTAACTTAAGGTTTGTAAGTAGGTAGCATGTGATCATTACTCTAATGTAATTTGATTTTAGGGATGACTCGTTGACACTAGAAACTGTATTTTAGGATACTTAATATTAATGATCTTCAACTAACCTAAGGGTTGATTCATATCATTATACAGTAAATAAGAGTAAGGTCAATGAAATCAGATGTAATACGCTGTAAAAGAAGTTAATTAATGTTGTCCTTAACGACAACATTAACTTTACATTTAATTTATGGAGAAGAGAATATGCCATGGTGTAAGATAACTCTAATCACACACTTTAATGTTAGTGACCAATAAGTAATTTGATGTGATTTTTTTAGCATATTGTTAATCCTTGTAAATGATTGTAATCTAATCTTTTATATACAAGTAAAGATTTGTGTAAATTATGGTAACAAAAGCAAATTGGTCAATCATTTTTTCTAAAACTGATGTACTTGTGTTTTGTTCAGATTACCCCTGATATTTATAAGAACTCTAATATTCGATCGATGAATACATCAACATTATTCTTTGTAATATGTTTATACTAAGTAAGCTTATCATTATATACTGATAAGATTATGTCAATGTAATTAGATGTAATACGATGTTAAAAACGAAATTAGTGTTGTCCCTACCCGAAACACTAAACTTACTTTTAATAAATGTAGTAGATTTAATGTTTGTAACCAAATAAGTACTTTGATGTGATTTTTTATTAGTTTTTTTAAACCTTTATAAGTAATGGTAAGGTGATATTTTATATAGTAGTAAAAATTTATGTAATACGTAGTAACAATAGTAATTGCGTCAATCATTTTTTGCGAAAGGTAATGTATTTGAGATTCGTTTAAATTATTACTGATATTTTGCTAAACTATTTTTGTAAAATTGATTAATTACTTTTTTGAACAGATCCAAAAATTGATGTAAGTTAATGTATTATGGAAAAATAAGTTATCAAATTACTATGCATATTTGTGCAACTACTTGTAAGACAATGAAACTTAACGTAGTGGGGTGTGGTACAGTAACCTAATAGGGTGTGCTACAAAATATAAAAATTAAATCATGTTACATCCTGTGTTTTATCAACATAATCGATATTTTCATAATAGAAAAAATCTCAAGGTATAGAATGTTAGCGTTGTAACCTAATGTACATCGTAAAATAAGACAAACACATACACATGTAAGTAAATTCGTTAAGAAAAACATTAATGGAAAACAAAAAAGTAAAACCAAACATTTCATCATACATGAAAATAAGATTCGGGTTATATTTTTGGGCTAATCATTTATGTTTCTATAATACCATATGTATACATGTTACTCATTAGAATAAACTACACCCAAAAAACATATGGATAAGAAACATAATGATATAACTTTCCATTCATTGTACTACAAAAGTTGCCCCCTACTATTAACCGGTAACCATAACTACTTTCACAACAAACCAAACGCAGAAACAAACAATACTAGCATCCCATACGTTACCCACTACAGAGTGGTACCCAAAAAAAGGAAAGTTTGACAAACTATTGGGGTGGTTAGGTAGGACATGCCTTAGCCTTCTTTGAATAGTTCCTAGAATCATGGTGCATGTACTCACTGCATATGTTGCACAATCTTGGCTTCTTCGAGCTCTTCTTAAGATTCTTCTCCCCGGGACCAATTAAAGTGTATTGGTGCCACATCCCTTGTTGTGATGTAACACCTGGTTATTTTTAGAAGACTCAAACGAAGGAATTAAGTGAAGAAAAAGAAAGAAAAGCTATTTAACCCAAGTTGAAGGGTTAAAAGTGTCAAAAGGACAAAATGTTTGAAAAAGTGGGTGTAAAAGGTGATGGTCGCCCATGTTGTGTGCCAACATCTTTTCATTCGGATATTTCTAGAGAGAGAAAGTGAAGGAGAGCAGAAACTCTCGGGTTGAAGAAGAACATAAAGAAAAGTGTGAATTCAAGGTAAGAATCTGTGTGTTTATGGAGTTCTTAACTGTTTTTATCCTCGGTTGTATGCTCACGTGTGTTGTGTGTGTTCGGGTGTGTGTTTCAAGTGGGTTTCTAGGTGAGAAGTTGTAGCAATTAGGTTTTGAGGAAGTCTTACCTGAAGAGGCTGCTAAGGTGAGTTCTAGAACCCCTCTTTTTACTTGTTTTAACTGTTTTGGGGCTGGAAATACATGTATGAACGTTTTTATTAAAATAGGTTTTATACCCGTGTGTATAATTATGTGTATGATGCGGGTGGGGTTTGATTTTGGCTATGTTTAGGCTTTATGATGTTATGGTTGTGTTTCTATGGCTTAAAATGCATGATTTAAGCTTAGAATAAGTTGAGAATGATTGGAGAACTGATTGTTCTTCCGCATTGACAAATGCGGAAGACAAGAAGTCGATGCGGATGAAGAGTCTACTAGAGGAGAACTGATGGTTCTTCCGCATTAACAAATGTGGAAGTCTAGAAGTGATGCGGACAAGTATTGCTCTTGCGCTTTGACAAATATGGAAGAGTAGAGGAAATGCGAATGAGTAAGAGGAAAATGCGGATGAGCAAGAGGAAATGCGGATGAGCAAAAGGAAATACGGATGAGGAAAGGAAATGCGGATGAGCAAAGAAAATGCGGATGAGCAAAAGGAAATGCGGATGAGCAAAGGAAATGCGGATGAGCCAAGGAAATGCGGATGAGCAAAGGAAATGCGGATGAGCAAAGGAAATGCGGATGAGCAAAGGAAATGCGGATGGGCAAAGGAAATGCAGATGAGTAAAGGAAATGCGGATGAGCAAAGCTAATGTGGATGAGCAAAAGAAATGCGGATAAGCAAAGGAAATGCGGATGAGCAAAGGAAATACGGATGAGCAAAGGAAATGCGGATGAGCAAAGGAAATGCAGATGAGCAAAGGAAATGCTCATGTGGAAAAGTCATGCTACCAGAGGAAATGCGGCCAAAGTTCATGCGACTGAAGCCCATATGCCCGAATGCCATGCGACTGAGGTTCATACGCGTGAAAGTTATGCAACTGAAGGCTATGCGACTAAGAGTCAATATGCCTAGGTGTTCATTCACCCATAGTGTTCGTACGCCTAAATGTTCTCATGTGCCTGGAAGGCCATGCGACTGAATAGTGCTCATACGTCAAAATAGGGCTCATGCGCTTAAAAGAACTTGGTTTACTTTTTGATTTTCTATGGAATGTGTAGATGTAGGCCTTGACTTGGGAGGTTCCTAGGGGATATGTATGTTGACTTTTTGGGGTCATTAATGATTTGATGGGCATGAATGAATATGTATGATGAAGATATTATGCATGATGGTATGCATGATGTATGTTATGTATGCATGCTGATATGTATGATGATCTGCATGATTATGTTAATGTTCCTGTTATGTATGTTTATCTTTCCTGTGGCTTTACGTGTTATAGTTGTGAAAAAATGATAAAGTATTATGTAACATAAAGTGAAAGATAATGAAAAGAGAAACATAATGATAGAGTGCATGCATTAATGAAAAAAAAACTATAGGAAGGCTTGCAAGCAATATGCATAGAGGTGCACGACTCTAAAATGTCATAAGCTCAACTACGTATGGTGTAGCTAACCCTTAAGGATACACGCAGGGGTTCTAGTCTTTATGACTGACCAACGATTTGGTACATGGTTTATAGTGATTATTCACCTCGGTGCTGGTGCCAGGCTATTTGCGGTATGGAAGTCATTTATGATCTTCGGCCCAGTACCCGAGTTATGCATAATGTTGGGGGTGTAGTAAAGAGTTGGTTTATAGTGATTACTCACCTCGGTGCTAGTGCCATGCTATGTGCTGTATGGAAGTCATTTATCATCTTCAGCCAAGTACCTGAGTTATGCATAATGTTGGAGGTGTAGTATACAGTTCGGATTTTTGTCGCTTACCTCGGTGCTCGTGCCAGGCTATGTGCGTTATGGAAGTCAGTTTTGATCTTCGGCCTAGTACCCCATTTGTTTGGGGCATAGCTGATGACATTGATCTAGATAGTCATAAAGAATGTGATAAAGAAAGAAAGAGTTACATAAATAAAGTGTTGAACAGTAAAAGAAGATAATAATGATATTATCTATGTGTACGTACGATGTGTGATCATGTACAACAGTATAGTATGATTTGAAAGAAAGTAAAGTATGTTTTTATCTTAAAAATATAACTCACTCAACAACGCTAACTTTTTATGCATTTTCCAGTTGGCAGGTAAAGTTGCTGAGGATGGCATGGGACGACTACTTGGCTTGTTTTGGATGGCATTACCTTGTATAATGTTTTTACAATGTAATGCGAACAAACGATGTTTTGTAACGAATGTTTTATTAATTAGCAAAAGCATTTATATTGAAATGAAGGTTATTTTAATCTTTCCGCTACAACGTTTTATTCAAGTTAATGAAATTATTTGTTTTATGTGCGACGTATGACCAGCTGTAAGGGTCCCAGGAAGGGGGCCTTACAAGTTGGTAACACAGCCAAAGTTTAAGTGAAACAGGTAAATTTTCAAAATAAACCTTAACTTAAACTAAGAATGGGACGAAAAGTGAAGGGATGCCAGTCCGAGTAGCTGCGTGCCATCAGGTATTTTTGTAACGTTAACTAGCATTATGTGCGCATGTTATGTGGTTTATGTGTTATTTGTAGATTTAGATACTGATGTGGTCAGGATAGGTAATGTTTGGGATATAAAGAGTAAAGCAAGTGGCTAATCACAAGTTGGTAATAGAGCTAAAGTATAAGTGAAACAAGTAATGCTTGAGCTGTTCCCTTGAATGACCGTGATGGAGTTTGAATCTTATAATGTGTGTTAGAAGATGTCCGGTGGTAGATCATCGAAAGCTTCGAGGGGTGGAGGTCATGGTGTGCATGGTGCTGAACCGCAGCCCAAAAGAGGAAGGCCTAGAGTTGAAAAGGTGGTTCATGAAGACCCCAGACCCCTCATCCAGAAGGTGGTGATGAGAGTGCCAATTTGAGAGCCTCAGTAAAGGAGGTTGTGGTTGAAGAAGTGCATCAAGTCATGTAGTCGATCTTACCGTCGGTGGTGACTGAAGTGATAAAGGCCGTGCGGGAAGGGGAAAGGAAAGAGGGGAATAGGTCCTCGGGAGGACGGGAGCGACCGGAGACTTAAACGGTTCTCTCCGATGATGAAGAAGAGGAAGAAGAGCATGCGCCGGAGGCGGCACGAGGTTGTAACTACGAGGAATTTCAACGATGCAAGCCCCTTACGTTTGACGGTAATGGCACTGCTGCCGCTGCTCACCGATGGGTGAGATAAATGGAGGCGGTACTTGATATCAGCGAGTGCCGAGAAGACCAGAAGGTGAAGTTTGCTGCCCACTCATTTGTGGACTCAGCTCTATGTTGATGGTACAATATTGTCCAAGCCGAGGGTAGTCGGGCAATTGGGAGAATGAGGTGGTCTGAGTTAAAAAGCTGGTAATTAAGGAGTTCTGTCCTCACCAGGAAATGGATAAGGTTGAAATGGAAGCTAGAGGCAGAAACAATGACACATTAACAATACACAACCAAATTCAATAAGATGGCACGGCTGGTGCCAGATCAAGTGACACCCTTGTCACGAAAGAATAAAAGTTATATTCAGGGCTTGCCGGCATATGTCTGCAGACACATGATCGCTACCCGACCGATTAAATTTAGTGTTAGGACCGTGAACGTACGAAATACTAACAGATTCTACATTTATACTGAATCAAATAGTGTGGGATCCTATTTGATTGGCGATCCAATCAGTGAGACAAATAACTAATTGATATAAGATTGAAACTAAACATTATGAATGAATAGAGATCAATAAGGAATGATCTATGAAGTTGGACATGCTTCCTTGGACATTCTAGACAGATAGGGTTCGTAAGAGTATCAAGTGTTTCGAATTCCCTAATTTTTCCACGAATTAAGTGGTATTTATAGGTTATGGGTTTCCAATCATACGACTGAACCATTAGCATGGTTCAGTCATGCGACTGAATCCAGCGATTGATCCATACGCACGACTGAAGGTTTACTCGTGCAATTGAGTCAATCATATGTCTGAATCATGCGACTGATCTAGTCTCCTGGTTTAGTCGTGCTACTTGTCCATAAGCATGATATATTCATGCGTATGGTCCATTAGTATGGTCATTCACATGAAGACTAATTTGACTAGGTTGAACACATTTCTCAATCATTATTTACTAAGAACCATGCACAACAACCTCAAACCTATATAGTAAGTTCACTATATATTTACACACAATAATACTATGAAATAATAAATATTATAAACATCAACCACATATTATATTTCATTTAACCCATTCATTACATATGTGTAAGACATGAAAGACAATTACATTAAGCTCATAGACTACGTACACATGTATCTACAAACTCCCCCTTGGACCTAGTTTCCTCAATTGTCTAACACTCTTCATATGTTCTTGGAACTTCTTTTACTTCTCTTCTTTTGTGCTCTTGCATGTATCTCGAATGCAAAGAAAAGTCTTATGAGGTGTTGGAATTGAAGAGCTTGTACTATATCTTGCGTGTCATAGAACAATGGCCACTTGTATAATGTGTAAACATCATCAGCTGATAAGTTGGTTAGCCACATAGGGTCATATACCCCGGATACTCTTTATCTTTTCATGTTTGTTCAGAATTATGATTGCTTCTCCTGTCCTCCAATCATAATACCACCATTTGAAGTATGGAGTGAACTCTTGAGGCATTTCCTAAAGGGAATCTTGGACATTGTGCGCGAAGGACTCCACTTCAGCACTACTTTGGGCTTCCCAGATATCGAATCCACTTCAGACCTACAGATGTACCTCTTCGGTTGTTGAGGTCTAAAGTTTACCCACCTGGTGTGGTATTCTTTCTTCAACGTAGCCTTAAACCAACATGGCATCTTCCTAGGATTAGCATATAGTAGATCTAAGCACGCCAGTCGGTTGAGTTCAAAACCAAGAAGAGTCTTCAAATCATGAGGATTTGTGAAGTACTCAATCCCTTTTTCTCTCTTAACATCACAGATATTCAAGTATTCAAAATAAGCCCACGCAATGATTTTTCCGGACACCTTCTGATGTTTCATGACTATGTATAGTTTGTGTAGGCATTCAACTTGCAGGTGCATGTTGGGACTTCATTTCCGCAAAGCAAGCTGCCCATTCAGCTTTCTTCAGTTTGACATTAGCGTCTGAAGGTTGGGCAAAGCTTTCTTCTTTCTCCTTTCTTTTCTCTACTTCATCCAGCTTCTCAAATCTAGCACTGCCAAAAGTATCTCCCAAATTGGGTATACCATTGTCTTCATGGTCAACGTACTCCAGATAGTGCTTAGCTGTAATATCCTCAATCTCAATCTTATCAACATCCTGTAGCTTCACATCACTCAATACATCGACTTCTAAAGGATCATTGATAATTTGTCAGGATTAAGTCAGAATATCTCAGCCAGCTGGTCATCAGTCAGATCATGAATCATTTCTCCTTCTTCGGGAGTATAGGTCACTAACCTTCTGACTATCCCATACAAATCAAGAATCATGGTTAATTGAGTGTTGACCTGGTGAAGGGGTTGGACATCGTATTCATCTATTTGTAAAGCTTCATCTATTTGATTAAACATTAAGCACAACACACATAAGTCATCATCTAAAGTATTTAAACAAAAACAGACAAAATGATAATTAATTACATTAATGTAATATGATTCAAATACAAAAGTTTCCAAATACAAATACATCTAACTATTACTTTTGTCTTGAATAGTAGGATCTTTAGTTCGAGGAGCAGAGGAGGAGGCTCCTTGATCTTGATTCCTTTTTGTTCGCCTCTCCTAAGCCTGAGGATTAGAGGCTGATGTAGATGCATCACCTTCCTGATCTTCATCCTCATCTTGATCGTTTCGGCTCGGTCCTCTCTCCTCGACATCTTCTTCAGTATCATCTTCATCCTCATCAACATCATCATCATCATCATCATTATCATCATCACCCTCACCATCTTTGATCTTTAGAGGCTCATTCTTTGATCCTTTTAGCATGTGTAGAATCTTCTTGTTCTTTTTCTCTAGTTCCTCAATCGTCTTAGCAGAATGGGCATTCTGCTCTCTGAGCTATGTGAGCTACTCTCCCTGAGCTGCATTGATCTCCATTGGCTGGTTGAGCTGCGCAGCTCTTTGCTCGTCCGTGGCAAGCAGCTTTAGCATAATCCGGTTGAGGTTGGCAAGTTGTTCATCTAACCCGATTGTTGGTCCATTTGATCGTTTAACAGTGCAAATGAGATGAAGAATCGTTCAATATCAAACATACAAACCAAATAAGAAGAACATAGAAGTTTGAATATAATAACAACTTATTCAATATAAGACAATGAAGATCATAACATTCAATAACATCAAAGCAGAATGGTATTTTTATTTAAAAACTGCTTGGAAATGGTAATTTGCAACAAGGATTAACGGTTAGGGTTTTGCAAGCTTACCCAACAAAGAAAATGATCAAATATATATAGCAGTCTTAGTTTTGCAGGATACCAAAACTGTGCTACCAAAGCTATAGTTTCGCCCGACAGAAACAACAGTTTCGCTGGGTGAACTAAAATAACTGACTATGAGCGAAACTATAGTTTCGCTAGACCACAAAGCTAAGAAAAATAAACAACATATGAAAGTAAACTAACATTAAACCTATTAAAATGTAATATAAACAAAATCTAATCTAAAGTGAGTCCAACCTATACTTGATCTTCCATACTCCCCCTAGGTTGGATCTCACTACCTTCAGTTCTCTTGATTTGTCTCATCAGCTCCAATCTTCTGCTGCAACTAATGTGTCTTTATCTGCTCCTGCAACAACTTCCTCGGGGGCTTCAGCACATGATTCTCCATGGTCTCTTCCTCTTTCATGAACCCCTTCGGGATGAGCACTTGCTTGCCCAAACTGCCTGGCCAAATCCTGTATATCCATGTTAAGATCATCTTTGGCCCCTACTCCCTCTGCTAGTCTCCTCATCTCTTCCCTCACACCTCTGATTTTATTTGCCACAGTCATAAACAGACTGGCTTCCTTCCTCATTTCTTCAGCTGCACCTACTTGTATATTATTCTCGCACAGAACCAGTAGGTCTTCATCACAAAAGCTAAAAAGTTCCATTCGATAAAAAACTTTGAAGTCAGCACCATTCTTCACTCTAATGATTGCCTCCCCTGTATTGTTATCATAAAACCACTTTTCAAAATTCTGTAGTTGTTAGGGGTGGGGGTCTCCCAATATGACCCTATTCACGGTCCTTGGGGGTTTCACCCTTTATACAATCTTTCCCTTATCGGTCTCCCAATCCTTGTCTCTCTTTGAGTGTTTCCTCTCAGCCTTCATGTATCAAAAAGACTCAAAGTTGTAATTTAGGCCATTCTAAATCTCTTTCTCCAAAAGAGAGGCTCGTTCACTCATATTTTCATTTAGTAATGGCAGAGCCACCAGCTGCCTCAGATCCTATTTAGGCAAGGTCTTGAAAGCCTTCCTCTTATGCATGTAGCTAATTCCACCCCTCTCTCTTTTATCATGAACATTTTAAGGCCGGGGTTATAGCACCAATTTATGATTCTCTTATCAGCTTCCTTCTTACTCAACCCTTCCATGTGTTTGAAAAGGGGAGTTAGATCTTCTGGCTCTTTCTCTTTTACAAACCATTTAGCTTTATTCATCTCAAAGACATCTTCATCAAGCTCTCCCTTATTGGCTACAAATATCAATGGCCTCTCATCAACCTCTTCTTCATCAACTAGTCCATTTCCTTTCTCACCATCTCTATCAACCGACTTCTCCCTCACCAACTCTTCTCCAACCAGATCCTTTTCAACATCAAATCCCATGTTGTTTATAAACCTAGCCTCCAAAATTTCCACCTCATTTTCCCTTCCTGCATGTTCATTTCTTACTTCACAATCTTCAGCACCGGCAGTTGCTACACCAAATGTGCCCTCTCCTGCCCTAGATGAAGTACCCAAGTTCATGAACGGTTATTTTGAAGTATTAGTCAAATCATCTAACTTAGATTGAGTTAGTTGATTAGGCAGGCCAGCAGCATCTTTTAGTTGGGCAATCTCCTCAAACAACTTCTTAAGCATATAATTTTGATTAACAAGCATCTTCTTCATTCCTTCTATCAACTCATCTTTTTGCTTCTCCCTTATCTCTTGGTTGGTGAGCTTGGTCTTTATCATACTCAATTCACTTGCCAGAGAACTGTTAAGATTACGAATCATATCTTCATCTAAGTTTCATCTTTCTTCCCTCGTTGAAGTTTCAGTGAATGCTTGATGTCTCTGTTTAGTTCTCCTCTCTAATTATGCTATATGAGCTTTCTTCTTTGATCTCTTCTCGTTTTCTATCCTTATCTCTTTAGCTCTTTCATTTACTTCTTGTAAAAAATCATAATCTTTCTCTTTCGCATATCTCTTTCTCTTCTTGATTGCATCAGACTGTTGTGCTCTGGTTTCTTCAGCTCGTTTATTCTCTGACTCATCCACCTTTCTAATGTAGTTCCATCTCTTCGGTGGGTACATGTATTCCTAGAGATGGACGATCTTCCCACTAAAGTCATGGTGGAAAGCACAACAGTCTGCAAAGATACGTAGGTTCATCTTCACCAACCTTTTCACCTCCTCGTTTCTCGGTACATTTTGAATTAAGTCATCGAAGATCATCTGAAGAAATCGAGGATACAAAAGCCATTTATCCTTCTTCAGGGCCATCATATTCTCTGCCATGCAAGCGGATATCAGTCTAGTTGTGCTTGCCTTCCCTCCATTGTAGCACAACACCATAGCTTTTGCCCCGTCAAAGTTCAGCCCGTCTGATCCATCTTTACGGTGATCTAGACACATGATGAAGACATGAGTAATAAATCTCCATTCCTTGGAGAGAAATGACTTCTAGATCTCCTTTCGAGAACCAAAAGTTGGCCCCTCATAACCCATGCTCTTGAATGGTGCGAACACCTCTGTATCTGACATAGAAATCTCTTCGCCAAAATCCTCCTCTACCCTCAGTATCCTTGAAAATTTCTCTACAGTAATGGTCACCTCATGCTCTAAGACTTTGGCAGTGATTCTTTGAGTATTCCCTCTTTTATCATATTCAGCAGATCTCCACAAATCTCTGATGCGAAGATCATATATGGTGGTGGAATAAGAAATAGCATAAGCAATAGGAGATCTTTGCACCCACCGAATACAGTCTCTAAACTCGGCAGCTTTAGGATGTTTATCATCCAGAATAACGATGATATTTTTTCTCTCATCGAACTTTTGATTTTCCATTTAAACCTAAGATACAAATCAAATGAATTCCATTAGAATAAAGTATTATAAAAAATAAAATAAAGTAAAAAAATAATAAATTCACTAGCTGAAAATATTGTTTCGCAGGATGAGATTTAGTTTCGGCAGGAGAAATTATAGTTTCGCTAGTAAGAACACACCAATTTCGCCCAAACAGTAAGGTAGATTCGATAGGCCGAAACAATAGTTTCGTCACTGCGAAACTGAAATTAGTCTGCGAAACTGTTAAGTTAGCACGGACAACATAACCTTACAATTTCGCTGTGGAATCAAGAACTTTCGTTCAGTTTCGCTAGATGAACAGTGAAGGTACCAAAGAGTCTCGATTAAATATAGCCACAATGTGATATTATAAACAAGATTAAATGATGGTCCAGAGTTCGGGACTCACTTGCAAATAGGAATCAACAATCAATCGGTATCAAAAACTCAGAATCGTAAAAAACGTATGATAGGGTCATGCAATAGCCTTAAGAAACATCACAGGTCAATAGTGCAAAAGTGATAGATTAATTTTGCAAAATGACTTTAATAGCTTATAGTTTCGCAGCGAGCGAAACTATAGTTTCGGCAGACGAATCTATAGTTTCGCTAAACGAAGTTGCAATTTCGTCAGATGAAATTCAGATCAAACAGACATTGCATTGGATGAGAATGCTGAGCGAAATTGCAAGTTCGTCTAGTGAAACAAATAACAAAATTACAGTTTCGCTGCAATTCAATTTTTCATATATAAATATTAACAACAATAACTGAGATCAAAATCGATCAGAGATCACATCCGCAAGATATGTATTAGCACGAAGATGAATTTAGTCATCGATCGGCAATGAGATCATGCCGATAACTGAATCAAATCATAGTCATTGAATAAGTTTGAAATTCCCAAAGAAATTAATAACGATTGCTAATATGTTTGTCCACTTAAACCCATGCTTTATCTTTTTTCAACAAACAACATATGTTTTTTTAAGCTTTGATTAGATGATTTAGAATGATAGGACCCCACAATCATTTGGCAAAAACTCTCACCCAACCTTAGGATTTCTTGAATTTTGATACGATCTTTAGAACAAGTCTTGTACGGATCAATGTAAGAGGTAAACTACAGAATATTTCATTATGTGATGAATTCATCGTTTAGATGATTTAATACAACTTAGATCAAGATGGTGAGAGCTTCAGGTCTATACTCACGTATAACAGAGGAGATCACCATTTAAATATGTGCCGATGAGAGCTCTAGGTTAGTACTACTGTACAACAGAGGAGATCATCACTCCAAGTCAGTACAACCGTACAACAAAGGAGATAAGCACAAGTACAAGACACAAAAATGCACAAGACATGATTCAAAGAACTGGCTCATGAGATTAGTATCACGGTGGGGAAAGATCAATTCTCGATCCATTTTTTCTCGGGACTCGGTTTTCGTGCAGGCAAAAATGATGGCGTAAATCCAGACAACTTTAAGCATATATTTTAATTTAAATTATATTGCTGTTGTATACTTTATTCTTCAGTCTGAGTCTACCAAGCATATTGTTTAAAGAGTCTGTTTACTATACTTTAAGATTCAATCAAAAATAAGATGTAAATCAGAGAGCAACATCAGTTACAATCATTACTCATTTTAAATATCAGTCATGCATAAATGAACATATCCAGAGGATATAAAATCATTTCTCGTCATTTCAAATTCAACACCCAGTTTATTTTTATGTAAATTATATACACTCCCGCAAAATTTTATTTTAAAATGAAAATATCTTTAAGATTATTATTTTTATTTGTATTTTTTTTATTTCTATTTATTTATTTATTTTTTAAAGGAAATTTTATAAAACAAAAGAAACGAGGTTTAAAAGGATATTAACCCTAGCATATAGATCAATTCATAATAAAAATAGGTTTATAAAACTCTTTTCTTGGGAATAATATCGATAAAACTCTTTTCATGTGCATCACGGATTGCATGAATTCGTGTTTCGATGTGCTTGGTTCGAGAATGATGATTAGGATTTTTAGCGATCCCGATGGTTGCTTCGTTGTCACAAAACAACGACATGTGGAGAAAAATTGATTCCATAGTCAATCATCTAGTATTGTATCCAAAGGACTTATGAATAACAATTAGGGGCAACAATGTATTTTGCTTCCCCTGTAGAAAGTGAAATAGTGGTCTGTTTCTTGCTCTGCCATGACACCACATAGTTGCCCAGGTATTGACATCCTCTAGTCACTAATTTTATGTTTAACTTGCTACCATTAGAATCACTATCAGAATAAGCATGTAAATCCAAATTCCCACCATATGGATACCAACGACCTAAATGAGAGGAGCCTTTGAGATAACGAAAAATCTCTTGACAGCCTTCTCATGAGACTCTTTTGGGGCCGACTGATATCGAGCACAATATCCTACAACAAA